>JABCKW010000250.1:0-74980 GCA_014824385.1 Fusarium cyanostomum | reverse complement strand
CCTGAGTACTCAGGGTGCCTCGTTAGAGGACGTGCCATCCGTAGCTTTGGAGAAGTGACTGGGGATACTAGGTATAAGAACCTAGGAGACAAAAGGACGGCCATCGTGACGCTACATGGCACCACAACCGCCTCCCAATATGATATTGTAGCGTGAACCGGTTCCTTCGGTCTTAACTGGACGGAAATGATGCTCTGGATGGGCCTATTGATCTGGCCTTGTGGACATGAACTCTTCTGCGAGGTACAGAGTACACACAGCCTCTCATCAAGTGGATGCCGCAGCGTCTGTCTCTGTAGACGTCCGTGGTGGTGGTCTGATCCTAGATTCGCAACCGAGGAGCGGGGGGGTGGCTGGCTATAGCCAGGGGGGGCCGCAAGCTTGGCCAACCCAGCCAACAAAAAAGTATGCCATGCTTGGGAAAAGAGGGCCCTGGACGAAAGGGATTCACATTGGATGCTGGGGCTAAGACGCTTTGAGGCGGGCTGGAGACTGATGGAGCCAAGTGTGGTTGTTGGCCGTTGGGCTGATATGTCGTTTTGGGGGGCAGCATCAGGGGGGACATGAAGGGACAACGGTTTTTTTGTGGGCTAGGCTGTGTGTAGTGTATTTTCTCGACGTTACCGCTTCGAGGTGATTTTTCCTCCTTTCGGGAATGGCATTGTGGTGACTTTACCAAGGTCGTTTTTGTATTTCATCTCTGTTGTTGAGAGGGAGCGTGGATGTTGGCGGGCCTAAGGCACAACCAGCTAAGTGAGCCAGGTGAGCCTTGAATTGCCAATCATGTAATAATTACTGCTTGTTCCCGCCTGAATTCTCTGTGAAACAGCATAATGTAGGGGCTGCATGATGGGAAATTCGCGGTTTGCCCAGGCATGACACATTGGCTTTTCGAAAGCTGATATTCGGGCAGAGGAGGATGCAATGAGAGCACTGCAGTGACATGGCTTAGAAATAGAGACTACCTTAGCCAATGGAAAGAAAGCAGCGGAAAGAGGAGGGGCGTCTTTGACATGAGCCGCCCTTTCCTAAGACACAGATAACATAACCCTGCATGGTGTTTGGGGAGGAGGTCGTACCTTCCCGGGTACTGCACGCCGAGGCTGCCGGCTCCCTAGGCTGCCATCTGAATGGAGGAAGATATGGCAAGGTTTGCCGAAAGACAAGATCAACTTATAAAAGCACTTACACCTTCCAGAAGAGAGGTTGCTTAACCTGTTCTGCTTGTGATGGAAACCGTAATTCCTATAGCCCTTCAATAACCTCGGCGGATGACCATGTGGGTCCATTGAAAGGATCAGATCATGGTTTACCTCAAGTCAGATCATAGTGATTAATCTGCAGGAACAAGCCCAGAGATTGAATGCGCTAGACGGGGCACATATACTTGGTGATAGCCTCAAACACTCGCCCCTCTATAATAAGCCTTCCATGACCTCGTTGGCCGAATAGCCGGCCAACCAAACCGGAACGCATTAATATAGAAGGATTATACAATTCAGCGAGGAGCCCTCATTGACTGTTTAATTCTCGAGAGCGGGCCTCCGAACTGTTTCGGACCCTTATACCCGCTTCGGAGCCGGAGTGCAAGCTGTCACAGGGATTTCGGACCACAGCTGCAAGTTTTTTCCTTTGTTTTTGCTCCCCCAATTGAATTTCGTAAAAAAGCAAATCTTGACTTACACCCCGGCTGATCTGATCTTGCCCAAACCTTATTCCGCAGAGTTACTCCGTACCGTGCCTGGGGATGAAACGATATTTGCCCAGCGGCAATCATCTCACACAAGATCCCCGGACTTGTTATCTTAGCAACATAGATCTCATCAATCTCTTTTCCTAAAATAATCTCCGTTTCCACAAGGCGTAAGCATTATCTCGCTCGTCAAGATGCCACTAAGAACCCTTCGTATGCCATGTCACATCGCTTGCAGGAACCGTCTTCTCGAATACCTGCCATCGCCGATCGCGGGCCTCTCTCTGATCACCGGTGCCAAGACAAACACGTCCACCAAATGTTCTTCTCCACCAACGGCTGAGAGGTTTTTCTACGAAGCAATGATCTTGATTCCCCAAGAACAACAGTTGCTTTGTAAAAGGAAGACACCTGGTGACTACATAACCAGGATTGGAAATCAGCAAGCTCACCGAGAGATCCCCAAGTGCAATTGATGAGAGATGCGGTCGACACGCTCCAAGACTAGATAGATATGAGGGATAGCTCTTTGCGGCTGATAGTAAGTGGACGATCAGAATATCGCTACTCAAGGAACCCTCGCCCTCCGACCAGAGCATGGACACCCCAGAATGACTGAGGCGACATGGTGCAACAAAATGACTAATAGCTACCCGGTCTAGAACCTCGAGCCAAATGACTTAGACGACGTCCACATATGAGCAAAAATAGGGCAAGCATTCTCTCCGGAATCTCCACCCAAATGCATTGGACGATATATTAGAGCGCGGCTAACATTTATGAATTGTCAACACTACATAAACCTGTATGGGTTGCTCCATAGTATTTACAACTTCCAAAACACTGAGACGATATCGTGTAAAAAGGTGACCAATATTCGTGAACTGATAATAGCTACTACTACATAAACCCCATGTGTGTAACCATCTTTCTAGCCTGAACGCCGTCAATATCTCTTCGTCTCCCAAGACCTAGAGTTTTCCCCAGCCTCGCTTCCATTAAATTTCTGCCTCGCAGTGCCTTGATGGCACACACACCCTCCGCAATTCTGGGATGCAAATGCTACAACTAATCCGTCTTCTTCTTCTTCTTGGGCCGCTCCTCGTCAGCTTCTTCGTCATTATCTCCCTCACCATCTTCAACGCCGCTCTCATCGCTGCCCGAGCCAGAACTCTCATGAGCGCTATCATACTCCTCCGCAACATCACTGTCACTGTCGGTATGGAAATCCTCGTCCACGCTCTCCTCGTCCTCATCGGCTGAGCCGCGGTCAGCCTTGGCGGCGACCTCATCCTCAGAATCATCCATCTCCTGGTTTAGCGCGGCTGCGAGAAGGTTGGCGTCCTCGTCAATTTCGTTCTTGACGCGTAGGCCCTTGAGCTTGAAGAAGCTCTCAAGGGCCTTGAGGTCCTCACGACTAATGTTGCTGAACTGCGATGAACCGGCGCCATTCTTGAGAAGAACAGTAATATCAAACGTTGACAGAGCTGAGACAGCCCCACTGACACGAGAGAAGGTAACAGACTGGGTCTGCTCGTAGGCAATGTAAGTTGCAGGCTTGGGGACAAACATGAAGGCCTTTTCCAGACAGTAGAGGGTACCCTCGCTGGCCTTGATGGAGCACTTGATGCCGTATTGGTTGCGATGTCTGAGCGCAGGTCAGCGACTGAGCCAATTGGTAGAAAAAAGAGAACATACGTGATAAAGTCCTTGGCAGGGGATGAAATCTTCTTGTTGCCCAGGCCTCGGAAAATCTTGGCCACAACTTGGTGGAGAGGCTCTTCGTAGTGAGGCTCCAGCTTGTCCTGGTACTTGCTCTTGAGCTCGTCCTCGTTGAGGTTGAGGTCGATGGTCACCTCTTCGTCCTTCTTAAATTGCATCACGACGAAGGGGTATCGCGTTTGACCCTGACGTAGCGGCGGGTCGAGGCCCATGCAAAGCATGTAGTGCACCTCATCCGGCTTAGGAAGCACCATAAACTTCTTGATAGCCTCGTACTGAATCTTGTAGTCGTACGTCTTGCCACGGAGACGGAACGAAGCCTCGTACATGTCGATATCGAAACGACCTCTGCAAAGGGCATATTAGTATGTGGGAAGATACCAGAGAATGGTACTGGAGCCGTGGGAAGAGATCCGAGACGTACCTGGGGGTGAGATGCAGGACATCCAGGAAGGTGGCAATGGTATCACCAGCCATCTCGCCAATCTCAGCCTTGTCGATCAGAGTCTCATAGAAGAGGGTAGCGGCATTCTTCTCCTGCTCGTCATTGCCGGCATCACTGCCAGCATCTTCACCCTCAGCCTCCTTTCGAGTAGTGACACCAGGAATGTAGAAGCGCATTTCGACAAGCTGGTCACGACCAGCGGCTGCCTTGGAGCCCTTTGACCGGGCGCCGCCGAGTTGGGCATTGCCGCCTGATTCGGCGGCAGTAGCAGGGAGAGTCATCTCAACGGCCACCTCATTTCGACCAGCGAGGTTGGTGTTTCCGATCTCTGAGTAAGCGAGCTCAAAAGCAGGTCGATTTTGGACGCTGAAGGTGAGCTCGGATTTGGAAAATTCGGCCTTGCCCCAGTTCCATCCGCGCAGAGCGTGCTCCTTATTCTCGAGGATGGTGCTGTACCAGTTCTTGAAGACCTTGCCAAGTCGTTCGTAATCCTCCTGCTGGAAGCCATCGAGCTGGATGATGCCAGAATTGGCGCGCTGCATGATCCTGATCTCGTAGCCCTTGGCGGCGCGACTCCATTGCGCCGAGGCAATGTTGCTGTGGTCGAGGGTGAAGGTATCGCCGCCGCCGGCAGGCTTCCAACCGAAACCAGTCTCGGCGAATCTGCACTTGCCACTCTCCTTGGAGAGATCCAAGTAGATGTTGTCGAAGCTCTCGCTGGAAATTGGTGATTAGGTTAGCTGTTGCTGGGGCAATGGTCGTGAGGCCATCCAAGCTCCGACCTTCTCGAAACTCGAGTCGAAGGCTGAGGACGAAAATCCGAAGGAAAACTTACATAGCAGTCATGGCGAGGACTGAGCGCAAGCTCTGTTATCGAGAGAAGGGATTGGGAGAAGGGAATGTCGTCACTCGCTCTGCTTTGGAGGCGACGATGCGTTGCGATGCGAAGCACGGGTTTTGGAAATTTGAAAAGACACTCAGCTAAGCTTCGCGGTCGGCGCGCGACAACACGCGCCACCACCTGTAAACCACTATAAAGGCCCCACCCTCACCAGCGACAGGGGTTGGGGCACTCACTGCCTGGGGAAAGCCTGTAGCGTGGCGTACGTACTCCGTAGCACCCAACGTTTCAAGGTTGTCCACTCCGTGCGATCACATGGCCATACTACGGCAAGGTACTATAAGAGCGACAGTGGCTTAAGGCTTAGCAGGATCCGATAGTAAGAGACGCACTCTTAGGTACTATATGACGTAAGAAAGCGTTAAGTATACTTTCATTAACTGTCCTTTTTATCATAGCGCTTAGGCTTGCTTCGGAACAAGCCAGATAGGGCCCGCGTGCCAGACAGTATGACAACATTGGCTGTCGTTCAGCTCGCCGTCGTCGCCTTCGATTCTCCCCTCTTACTCCTCATCTTCTCTATCCACGTCCTCTTTTCTACGCGAGACAATACTTATGAATATTGCTGCCCCTTTGTTGGGATGGTCCATACCGTCATGACAATAAATAATCGCTCCCGGCCATCCGGCTTTCGATGCGCCTCTACCGCTAGAGTAACCGCTGCGCTGCTCTTATCATTCCTGGCCTTCGCCCCATCGTCCGCTTCCGCTTCCGACTCCGGCGGCCGCGGTAGCCGCTATCACGACGATATCCTGCTGCCTCCTGGGCCAGCTCTTCCATCAGCTCCCGAAGTGCCCGCTCCCGCCGAGCATACATTCACTCTCCGACATATTTACCATCATGGCACTCATCTTCATCCCGACCTCCACCGGAGGCGAGATGTCATCCATGACGAGTCAAGAGTTTACTTGGCTGCCGAAGACGGTTATGATGAATACGATATCCTCCGACTCAAAGCCAAGAGCCGCCCCGAACCGATTCAACGCCTGGTAGACCGGAGGCCATCAGTTGTCGATCCCATGGTCGCCGAGTCTAGGCAGAGAGGTTATGCAGCTGTTCTTGATGCATCGGCGTGGACCATGGACCAAGTTTCTTCCCCCGATGTCAAGGACAAGAACACTATTTTAACACTGGCCCTCATGACCGCCAACGCATACGTTGAGCATGATACTGATGCCGACTGGGAGGATGTAGGACCTCGGTGGAACCGCAGTGTCGATTTCGGATGGGAGGGTGACGGCCTTCGTGGGCATGTCTTCGCTGACGACACAAACTCGACCATTGTCATTGGCTTGAAGGGCACAACGACTGCTGTCTTCGATGGTGAGGGCACCACGACCAATGACAAGGTCAACGACAACCTCTTTTTCAGTTGCTGCTGCGCTCAACAGGGTCAGTGGACCTGGCACCAGGTCTGCGACTGTGCCACTGGCACATATGCTTGCAACAATACCTGCGTTGTTCAGGCGTTGCGGGGAGAGAATCGATATTACGCTGCTGCCCGCGAGCTTTACTCAAATGTGACAGAGCTTTATCCCGATGCCAACGTGTGGTTGACAGGCCACTCGCTTGGCGGTGCTGTTACGTCGTTGTTGGGCATGACATATGGCCTGCCTGTTGTCACCTTTGAGGCAGTTCCAGAGGCTCTCCCAGCTTCCAGGCTAGGCTTGCCCCTCCCTCCTGGTGCTGATCCCGACCATCCTCAGATGCGCGAGAACACCGGCACGTTTCACTTCGGCCACACCGCAGACCCTGTCTATATCGGGACATGCAATGGCGCTGCGGCCTCTTGCTCGTTTGCCGGTTATGCCATGGAAAGTGCATGCCATGCTGGCTACGAATGCGTCTACGACGTCGTCGCCGACAAGGGATGGAGGGTTGGGATTGGCACGCACCGGATCCGATCTGTAATCGACGATGTTATCACCAAGTACGATGACGTTCCAGAGTGTAAGCGTACCCCGGAATGCCGGGACTGTGCCCAGTGGAAAATGTATGAGAGTAATGGAACGGAAACCACGACGACATCGACGTCTTCCACAACTACTCGGACTCGCACTCGGACATCAACCTGCGAGACACCCGGATGGTGGGGCTGTCTCGACAAGACCACACCGGTGACGACTACGACATTGACAACCTCATCTTCCACCTCAACTTGTCACACGCCTGGCTGGTTTGGATGCAACGACAAGACTACGACAGAAACCACTACAACAGAATCTACATCCTCCACAACCTGCCACACTCCGGGCAGGTTCTGGGGCTGCCGCGATGAGGCAGACATCACAACGAGCGCTGAGCCCGGTCAAGTTACACAGGCCCCCATCACTGCTGCGCCTACGGCTACATCGACAGATCCCTTGAGCGCCTCTCCACCAGATAAGAATAGATGTCTTGCCCGCAACTGGTTTGGATTCTGCAAAGAATGGGAAGATGAAGAGACAGGGTTTGCTTCAGATGAGATGTAGGACCTGGCAATGAGTGAGCCTTTACCATCGACTTGGCGTTTTCGACACCCATCAACATCTTTGAGATTGCCGACAAATAATAGAAGCTCTGTGCAGCTATTGTTGAGGCTACCGATACAGCGTTGACTTTGTTTATTTTATGTTTTTTTGTGGTTATTGTTCCGGGGTGGAAGCATCTGGATGGAGCCATGATACACACATGCCTCGTATACACTCATGAGGGCCATGAGAAGAGGTTTTGGTTAGGAAGCGGCGTTTGGCTAGGGGCCGGGCAAGTTTACACGCAATCAATTCGAGAAACTGTGATAAATGCAGATAGATAGATCAACTCTACTTGACTGAAGAACCAATAGCGAACTTTGGTAATTTATTTTGCGCATCTCATCATGGAGGCACACACCCTATCATTTTACATGGAATGCACTGTCACATGGTTCTGTGATGTCAGCAACCAAAAATTTCCATACAATTCCTCCCCACCAAAAACGCGTCGTTCTCCTTACATCTTCAACGCCTGGCGTAAAGCCGCGACACTACCTCTGTACAACATCCCGTCGAAATTGCACAAACGTCGCGTAAGCAACGCCATATTATGTCGTTCGGTTCGATTGATTTCAGAGATCGATGATTTGCGATGGAGTCGGAATCCAAGCCCTCGGAAATAGAGACACCCTTGTCATCCTCCTTGTCCAGCCTCAGCGACAGCGACAGCGACAGCGAGAATGTAAAGAATGATGGCCGCCACAACAATGACTCCGATAGTCAGACCAGCAATAAAGAGCAGGTCGAATGGCTGGCCACGACCCGAAAGCGTCGCTCGACCGCCGGCAACCGGATGAAGTCGATGCTCGCTAACGAAGAGCCCGATTCGGATCTCGAGCTATTGTTCGCCGAAGACGAAAACGATCAAGGCTTCTCCGACGTTGACGAGAACGGATCAGATGTTCAGATGGACTCCTCCTCCGATGACGATGATAACGACAACAACGACGATGACCTCGAGGGCGAGAAGGAGCTGGAGAAGCAGGCCAAGGAGCGGCGCGCCGCCCAGCGCAAGCGAAAGGCGCAAGAAGCCATCCCCGTCAAGTTTCGCAAGAAAGTCCGCATCGACCCCGCGACCAAGGCGCCTGCTGCACCCTCGAGGCCAGCGCCGCGACCCAAGAAGAAATCCGAGCGCACTTCGTGGCTGCCCTCGCCAGCTGACCTACCGACACGAGCCTCATCCCGTCAGACCACCCGGCTTTCCAAAGAGCAACTGCACCAGCAAATGGTGGAACGCGAGGCGCGTCGGCTGAAGCAGCTTGCGCAGATGCAGAAGAAGGCGGCAAAACTCGAGGCGATGAAGAAGCCGCCCATGACGCAGGAGGAGCGGCTGCGTGAGGCGGCTATCGTGGAGAAGCGAAACAGCAAGAGTCTGAATAGGTGGGAGGTGGCTGAGAAGCAGCGCGAAGAGGAACGCCGGGCGAAGCTGGCAGCTCTTCACAACAGGACGCTCAAGGGGCCGGTTATCACCTTCTGGAGTGGTATTGGAGAGTGGATGGGTCGGCATATGGTGATCGAGGAGCCGGCTAAGGAGAAGAAGAAGAGGGGCGAGAAGGGTAAGGAGAAGGAGAAGGAGAAGAGCAAGGGCCAGGATAATGCTTCTACCACTGAGGGGAAGAAAGAGGGCAGTCAAACTGGCATACCAGCTGCAGGCGATGCTTCTTCCAAAGCCAGGGCTGAGCCGCAGCCATCGCAACAGCAACCACCAATGACAGCATCAATTGTATCCCCCGCGGCACCGGGATCCAAGGAGGCCGATTCAGCTGCTACAACTCAAGCCGACGATACTGTAACAAAACCTACGAATCCGCCCCCGACGACAGAGAACAGCGTTCCTCCTGCTCTCAAGATTGAGGAGCCTCCTCGATCAATGTCGATGCCACCACCACCACCACCCCCTCCTCTTAGCGGTTTGGCTGCTCCAGCTCCAGCTCCTCCTCCGTCGTCAACACCACCACCAAAACTTTCTCCTCCCTCTCCTCTTGCTCTTCCTGCGAGCGGTCTTGCTGCGCCGCCTCCGCCTTCAGTCCCTACATCTACAGACACCCAGCGATCTATCATGACAGCGCCGCCAGGGCTCGCCCGCCCGCCAGAATCTAAGCCATCTGGCTTCCTCGCAGCCCCTGTCCTCGCCCCTCCTCTCGGCATCAGCGTCAATGGAACTACACCGCCGATGCTGGGCTACGGTAGTACCAAGTCCAACGTCCTTGCGCTGCCGAACACATCCCAAGGGGCTGTCCCCCCGACCTTGTCAGCCGTCGCCCCTTCTTACCCTTCCCTATCTGCCCCCACCACCGCCTCTACTCCAAAGCTTACACCAGTAACTACACTCTCATCTACCAACCCAGTCCAAAGAGACACGTATCTCCAGCCTATCAACAATCCGCCAGCCCTACCAACCAAATCCGCCAGCCCCGACTCATCCGCTCAAGCCCCTGGATCTCAGCCTCCCCAAACCTCAACCGGAGCCCGCAACGCCATCGTCTTCCAAAACTTTGACGACAACGCCCTCAAGGACCGTAGCGTCCAAACTCAGATCCTCTTTGGCCGCAAGATGAACAAACTAGCCAGTAAGTTCTCCTTCAGCCGCCATCCACCAACCTCTATCTAACTATTACTCTACAGAACCATCCCCTGCACCCCTCTGCGTAATCACAAACCATCCCGCTCGCTACCGTGACCCTGGCACTGGCTTGCCCTACTTCAACGCCTATGCATACCGCGAGATCCAGCGCCTCTCCCGCGGTGAGTACCGCTGGAGCCGCATCCTCGGCGCATGGGTTGGTAGCGGGACGTACGCTGCTAGGGGCGTACCCGAGCGCTTCCTGAATCCGGATAAGGAGCGCCCGGAGAAGAAGGAGGCCGCTGCTAGTGAGGAAATCAAAGGAGGAGCCGCTGCGAAGCCTGCGGAGCAAACTTCTGCGACCAAGGCGCCTGAAGAGACGGCTGGTGCTACGGCCTCTGAGAAGATGGTTGGGGTTAAAGAAGAACTGAAGCAGCCCACTACTTCTCAACCCGATGCAAATAATGCCGTACCATCAGATCCAGTAGTGCCCATCGCACAGCCACCAGCTATCGAGTCTGCCGCTCTGGCCCCAGCTCCAGGGGCTCCGGCTTTGGCAGCCCTAGGTCCGGGTCCGGCTGCCGCTTCGCCTCACACTCAGCCTCCAACAAACCCGCCGCCAACTGCCACAGGAATCACTCCAAGGCCAGTCAATCAAACAACATAGGAACGGCCACCAAGAAGACAACTTGAGCTCGGGTCATGGTTATGGGTTATGGGCGGATATTGTATCATGAGTCCATTCTGCTAGATGGAAAGAGGTTGATGTGACATAGAGCCGTTATAATTTATGTACAAAATGTATAGATACCAGGAGATCGTCTGCCATGGAGATCGTAGCCATGAACCGAATTGTCACTGGATAGAGCAAGAGTCTCAAACCAAGTACGGCCTTTGTGGAGATCAACCTAAGCAAGCTGGTTGGAGTTGAAACTGTGCTTCATTTCACCTATGTAAGTCCTAACAGACCCTTCCCGACTAAAGTGCCGTACAACGCAGATGAGAGCAAATTTGTTCAACCCAAACATTCCTTCCATCTTTGTCATACCAAGATTGTGTTGCAACCATAACTGCCAAGTCATCTATCTCGTGAACCATCCCGTCCTTCACATACTCCTCCAAAACAATCCCATTTTAATCCCCGTCTAATTTGCCCAGTGCACCGCGCACACCCTTCCTTCCCTCATTACCACTTAGGGTATAATGTCTGATGTATACTGTGCCATTTTGGCAAATCGCTTCCGTTGCCCACGCTTGCGCTATCCCCGTTGTCTTTCTGTCCATTCCGGATAAAACGCCAAAATGCAAAGCCTGCTAGGCACGAGAACCCTTGCAGTAAATGTTGAGATGAAAAATATTTGTAACATGAGACCAAACGCCGTCTAGATGGTGGTGCCGGATGTGGGGGATGATGAGTCCCACATAAGAGATGTTTTGTACATGTGTCGGATGAAGTGGCTGTGAGCTTGTTGCGTAATTCAGTTGCGTTTGGAGCCGATAACGTCCACCATCCAGCCCAGCTCAGCAGCAAAGTCATCCAGCCCCGTGTCAATGGGAGCACCTAGGAAGTTGCCGCCGCTGACCGTGAAACCGGAATCGCTGCGAGAGAGGAGGGAAGGGGAGTTGACCTTGGCATAGGTTGGCTGCGGCCCCACAATCTTGCTCCCTTGCTCCTGAAGCTCAGGAAGGCTGTAGCACTCGAAAGAGTCGGCCGTGGATAGCATGCCAGCAGTAGGTTTGAAAGAGAGAATATCACTGTTGTTGCTTGACACGACGTCGTCTTCATCGTCAGTGAGGTCGAAGAAGTTGGTGTACTCGTCCTCTGGGAAATTTGGTGAGACGGGAGAGAGGAAGAAGCTCGTGGTGGGGTTGAATGGAGCACGAGGTACTGAAAGCGCCTCGAGTCTGGGTCGGGAGGGCACCACAGCGGATGCAGGCACCTCTTTTGTGTCGTGTACGGTTTGGTTCGAAGGCTTAGTAGGGATGAGAGTTAGGGAACTCAAGTTGGTAGCCTCGGCAATGATAGACTCGGACGAAGCAGAACGCTTGAAGGGGGGCGGCGAGAGGCCAGTGGCATAAGCCTGAGTCTCGGACGCTGCCGAAGTTGCAAAGTTATCGTCGTCGTCATTGTCCTCCACAATGTCCTCCGGGATGACCAAGGCAGGCCTCTCGCTGAGGTTAGAGTCGGGGCGAGGAGGCAGATCGTCAGACAGGAATCGGCGAAGAGATTCGGGGGAGATATCCCTCGTACGGGTACCCTCGGATGGAGTTGTGCAGCGATCATCAATGCCTTCAGCAAGATCAGACATCTCACTGCGGACAGGAGATCGACCTCGCTCTCCATCACGGCTGTTTAACTTGCGACCAAACAAACGCTTCCATGCTGCCGGGGCGGGAGACAACGATCGAGACGAAGCCTTGTGGTTGAGTGAGGGAGAAGAGCCAACTCGGTAGGGGATGTGGTTGGCGGGCACTGAAGGGGCGGGCCGAGGTGTGGTGTATTTGGATTCGGGGTCCATGGTCTTCAAATCGGTAACACGCATAGAGGTGAGAGATGCACTTCGCTGTCGGAGAGCCTGCTCGACAGGGACAATTAAGGTGTTGACGGTTTGGCCGGGTAGATAAGGGCAAGCGGTAGTTGAAGGTAGGGCTGAGTCGTGTGTTTCGACAGAGCCATCAACCTCATACTGAAAAAACATTGTTAGGATTAATGAAGAGTTGTAAAGGAGTGACTAAAGAAGGTAATTAAGGAAGGAGTGAAGAGGTAGGTTAAATGTTCTTGGGTGGTTGGGTAAATGAGTGTTGATGTAGTTTATTAGTTGATGCAAGGGAGGAATGGTAATGTAATGAGATGCAATAGCAAATGCCGAAATGGGACGACATACGTAGTAATAATAGGTATGGCCCATCTTGAGGCCACCGTGCCTCTTGTTTCGATACGAGGTGCCAGTGCCAGTGCCAGTGCCAGTACCAGCACACGTCGCAGAAGCCGAGACGGAAGCGTCGTCGCAGACGATGTCACGGAAAGAATAGCAACCTCTCCACTGGCCGCGGCCACGCCGGACGTCGCGCTGCATGGGGTAAGATTGGCTGAAATTGTCCCACGACCCAATAAGCTGCACGGACTGAATTGAAGGGTGTGTTTGACTGGGGATGCATGTCAGCGCCCGCCGCTCAGAGCTACGCACGATGCATCGGGTGACGGCATGGAAAAGGAAATAGAAGAAAAGGAAAAGGTAGGGAAATTGCATGAGACAGCTAGCCACGCCCGCTGGGGTCAAGGGGGAAGAAGGACTGGCATGACAGCTGAGGATCGCGGGGAGACAAGGGAGCCGCATATCCATGATCTCCATCAATTACACGGCTAATGGCTTGCTAGTTGCAGCAAATAGTGTCATAACCATGGAGTCGATGGATACCCGCCTCTGCAGTTAAGCCCAGCTATGCCAACGCGCACCTGGAAGGCTGGCTGGGATAGGACCGACGCTGACTTCAGCTCAGCCCTTAGAACCCAGAACTCAAAAGAAAGCATCCAATTCAAACAGATTGTCGAGTTTGTGTCTTAGACACTAGGGGGCTGGTCGGGGTAAGGACCAGATTCAGACGGATTTCATGCAAGGGTAGAAAATAGAACAGTGAAGCATACCACGGCATTTAAGACACTTCTAGGTAATAAGCGCCGATCCCAGTCTCAGAAGGGAATGACAACGTTCGACAATTGAAACACAAAGGGAATGCCAGGAAATTGGAGCTGACGAAAATGAGGGCGCAGATGGTGCCAAGGGCGAATAGATCGAATGACGCCCGCGAGAATATAAACCACCTGAACGGTCCCGGAAACGGCAAATCGCGGGAGTGTGTTGAATATCGACCAGCGAGAGACGAAGGAAGGAGGCAAACAATAACGAGCAAACAAAAAAAGAAAGAGGAAGAGAGAGAAAAGGTTCGGACTCACAGCATGAAAGTAAAGAGAGTCGTTGACGGATCCATGATAGGCGACAGGTAAAGGGTCCCCCCAATGTAAATATGTAGGAACCCGCAGGTCGTTGTGGGGATTATTGATGAGCTCGGGACCAATCTGACCTGCAGCAGAGGCCCACGACGGCGCCTAGACACTTCCTTGTTAGAAACCCGGAAAGCTGGGGATTAAACAATAATAGCAGCCCGATGAAACACCAGAGGGCGCCCGTCGCATGTTCGGACAGGCGCGAGGTGATGTTAGAGCCGATACTGGTCGTTGGCGACTGGAGGTGAGACCACCAGATTGCAGCGAATTTGGGGGAGGTCGATGCCAGCCAATGATGGCGCGAGGATGGCCTGAGATGGATGGACGGTAAGCGCCGCGACGGGGTGCTAAGGTCGAGCCTTGACGAATGTCGACACGAGAAGATGCACCAGGAAACGGGGTGAATTATGGAGTGCGGCACGGAACGGGCGCTTAAGCGCAGCGCATCAGAGGCAAGCGACAGCGCAAACCCGAGACGAGGCGAGACGAGGATATCGGGGCTCGAGACGAAGCAGCCGTAGGGCGCAGCAGCGATAATGATAATAACCAAGGTGCGGGCGGAGGAGCGCGGGCGGCTACCTACCTAAGGTAGTGACGCTGCTGCTTTGCGTTTGGTCGCTGGCGACGCTTGAGTTGTGGCCCGAGAGTGGTCGAAGCTGCAGGACTGGACTCAATAGAGGCTTGTATCCCGTGGAGTGAGGTAGGTGTTGCTTTTGGCGGTTTCAGATGAGGAATGTAGAGAGAAGATTGATGAAAGTGAGGAGAAGATTGAGATTGCAATTGCGATTACGGAAGGGGCGGAAGGCCAATTGTCTGGCGGCGATGGGGAAGGAGGCTTCTTTCCTTACATTAATTAAAATTGTTACCTCACCAATCTTCAACCAGGAAGTCAGCCAAGCTTTGGCGAAACCAACGAATGAATCGCCTCGACTCAGCTTGGCTTTTCCAGTTGCGATTGGGGCTGCCGGGTCGGGACCAGTGAAACCAGCTGAGAGGCCATCGTGACTCGTGAGAGGCTGAGAGGCTGCAAACCATGCACGAGGGTTCGTCAAGGGCGCCGAGGGGCTTTCTGACCACCAGTGGATCTGGTTGGGCAAGCGACTTGCGAGGGGAAATAATCCTTGGTTTATTGGCCTGTTGGCTTGCACTACGGAACATTGCCCGCCACTGTCGACTACGTGAAAGGTTCCCACCGTGATCGTCGTCAACAGTGCAGATGCATTCGTCGAGAGATCAACAAGGCCTGTCTTGGAAGCATCAAAAGCCGGCATCGAAGCCAACTCTACTCCGTATTCAGCATCTGGAAACCTCGGCGAGACAATGCGAGACGGCATGACGAGGACGGTGACACGGAGAATCGAAGCCGGGAGAAACAGTGAGAGACGGCGAACTGGCGACAACTTGAGGGCCTCGGGAACTCGTGGGCACGGGCGCCGGGGACATCTTGCATGGGATCTCGGAGTTTGAGAGGCTTGGTCAGCTGTGATTGGATAACCTGCGTCCAGTGGGTGCCCTGAGTTATTCCCAAAAAGGGATTTAGCGTGAGCTTCTAACCTCTAAAGGGGCTTAGCGACTAGCCTGACACCATGTGGATTCCATTGCCGACAGGGATCACCGTGGACCGAGCCTAGAGAGATAAAACTCTTAGCAATACTAAAAGTCGACATAAATATCGATACGATTTTGGTATGAGTTTTGCTTTAGCATGTAGGTTTTATTTTTAATATTCGCTCGCCAAGACCCGCAGTGTGCGTTCTTTTTTGCCCACCCTTGTGTGGTTAAAGGGGGAGGGGCGGGTAAGATTGGAATTGGAAGAGATCAATGCAGACCAATTGTGACAGGTTAACAATACCGTAGTTTAATGCAGGATGCACCAGCTGAGATGCCATGTTAGCAAGGAATGAAGTCAGAATGCAATCATCGCGAGAATCCCCAACCAAAGTCCTGATGAGAACAAGAAGCGGTTGAAGCCCAAGAAGTCAATCGAAACCTGGGCAAACCGCCAATCCGGAAACTCAGGATCCTCAAAAATCGAGCCACTCAGAATCCATCCGCGTCTGCAATTAGCAAGCCGTCTATCTGAAACCCTTTGCCTCAAGACAGGAGCCGTTTTCAGTAAGCGACCTCTTGAGCTCCTGACTTCTATCAGCGCATGAAAATAGCGGGTTTCAGCGAAGTACAAAACAAACTAAGCCGGATGCATCAAACTGCATTATGCGACCCATAACAGGCCAGCATGTACGGTTGGCAGCTGGCTCACCCACGTCACTCATCACCGTTGACAACATCTGCAAGATGCAAGAACCCAAGCAGGCCGATCATTCATGACCTGCCGCTATTGATGCTCTCTGTCAATTTACTACATGGTAGGGGCGGCGTTGTCTGGGTAAAATACCCAAGATTAACCAACATCCAACATGGATTTTTTTATTAGTCCGTTGTGTCAGACGCACGAGGCCTCTTCCATCGGAACATATATCACGTCACAGGATCTTCCATACTGTACCTCCCATCGAGTGGCTAAACTAGTGGGCTTCTTGTCAGGTTCCAGAATCAAGAGGCTCCTCATCCCAACCCCCATACCACCAAGCCAGTGCCCGCCTATCAGTGGCGGTGGGGCTTCTCGGCCGGCTGCTGTGGATAGCGACAGATCTTCAAACCGTTCAAGACGACCCATGATGACAGGGCACTCAGCTATAGTTAACGACGCGGTCTGGATATAGCCTCAAGGAACACAATGCTTTTTAGGGCAAGTGCTTGTACGATGCGTGTACGCTCATGACTGAAACAAACTTGTTCTCCAAAGCACGGAGAGAAGCCGTCTGTGCGAAGCGTATGTAGCACAAGAAAAGATCAGCCAACTCTCCCTTCCTAGATAATTTCCGATCAACCGCACAAGAACCACAAGTCACCATCTTGTCGCTCAGTTGATCAATGCTTTGTTTCGGATCCCGTAGGAAGAACCGTTACCGGAGGAAAGGCCCCCCGTGAACTGGTGCTCCAAAGCTTCCGTCGTGCGTATTCTCTTGACCGCTGCTTGCTTCTTTTTACGCTCATGGACCATCTCGAGCCCAAGTTGCATTTGTGCTTTTCAGCTGAGTAGACATCTCAGGCCACAAGAAGACATTTCACCAGAGCTGAATTGTGGAAATGCATGTGTTCTGCAGGTCGCTAATGTCACTGTTGAATTTGTAGCCCAACATTTCTATCACAGGCTAATCACCACTCACTTTACTACATAGATCTCCATCTCGCCCGATATTCAACTTCAATCACGACTTCATAATTGCCGATTCGGCCCTCTAAACCTCAAAGACTCCCTCGTCATAGTCTCTTCTGTGCAACGACCATCCCAGGTACCCATCTCCATCTCCTTCTCCATTGCCAGTTTACCCTTCCTTTATACGACGCCTCCTTTCCGCCCCTGCTGTTCTGCCGGCATCACTCCACTCTCCTCAAGATCCATTTGGCAACAATTTTTGCAGGCGCGCGCCAAACAGCGGCCGCAGACGTATACACGTACTCGGCGGCATAACCTCAAGGTCTTGTTCCGATGAGTTGCGTCGGTGAGCCCGTTTGCAGGAAACACTTGATGCAATGATAGCCATGTTCAATGTCCAATTCTTCGCTTCATTCAGCTTTCAGTCTTGCTTTCCAGTAACTCGTAATGGATAATCAATGATGACCTCTTCATCCCATAATGTTGCTCGAGGGGCAATTCCAAGATACAGTGTTTGTACACTTCCACAGATATCCATCCATCATCCCATTGTACCTCATCCTCGACCTTTCCCGCATTACACAAGAACCAACATGCAAAGCTGCCGTTCCCATAAGCTGTGTGTCTTTCACCGCCAGACCTGTCCCTCGCATCGCAATTCCTAACAAATATCGTACAGAGAAGATGTATGAAACAATTCGGGTGGATGATCCTCGTCCACCCGACACCACCGTTCTCGGAACGCCAGCCCCCGCCCCTCGTCTGACATTCCACTCTCCAACATGATATGATGGTGGGTTGAGAAGCAGAGAGGGCAAGAATGATAGGATGAAGATAAAGAAAGTAGATAGAATGTATTAGTCCCAGTGAGTTCATACACTGGGCTCCTCATTAGAACCGTGGATTAAATGTTGATATTGTTGGCGTAAGTTTCGAGCCGTGTTGATAATTGCCGAAGTGGATATTGCTGCCATGCCCTGCCAACCAAGAAACATAGCGAAAAGCGCCTCCCGGATAATAGTGACAGTTGAACTGAATCACACACCTGGGCAATTCCCAAGTAATTGCCTTTTTCCCCTAGTTTGTGTAATTATGTATCCCATGTGTCAAAAATCAAACAAGTCGTGTTCCAGTACTTCAGCAGGGCTTTACTCAAGCTTGGCCTCGGACTCAGAATCAGAATCGGCCTTCTTCTGGTGACCAGGCTTGTTGGATCGCGAGCCAGAGTACTTGGTGTTAAGGAGGGTGTCCCAGAAAGTGAAGAAGGGCTGGGCAAAATTGGTCTTGATGCCCCAGTGCTGGTGGTGAATGTCATGGTAGGCGGCATTGTTGCTGGTGATGATCTGAAGGGGGTCCCAGGGGAACGCGTAGCCGCAGTGGTCGTCAACAGTCTTGATGGTGGACATGGAGAAGAGCCACATGCCCTGACGCAGGGTCATGAAGGTGGCCTTGAACGCGACGGCTGCGCCCAGAGTGTCGAGTAGGAAGCCCTCAACGGGGTGGTTGTAAAGAGCACCGTAAGCATAGGGCACGTAAAGTCGGTGGTGGCGTGAGTGGAAGGTCGCTGCGAAGTACAGTTAGCTGCCTGTAATGCTAGGGTCTGGACGTCGCCCCCCGGCGTCGAGGACGTTGTCAGTTAAATGAACTCACCATACAGCCACTTGTTGACGTGCATCAAGCGGTGAAGGAAGTATTGCCAGGTGTCGATTATAAAGAAAGCGACAAAGAATTGAACGGCAGGGATAAGGAAGTGGTAGATAGCCTTAGCCAGGGTAATCTCCCAAGAGGCGAAAGCTGGCTCGGAGGTGGCGCTGGTGAGCGAAGGATAGTAGCCACCAGCGAGCGCACCGGCCAGCAGTGGATGAGAGTCGAGGAGGCTCTTGGAGATGGCGGTAGTGTTAAGCCCGACAAGGCCGAGGAGAGTAGGGAGAGCCCTCTGAGCGACGCGAATGCGGGTAGCCCAGACAGCGACGTCATAATCAGTTTTGCCGACCATCTCGGCCGGCTCGCTCATGGCGAGAATGGCGCCTGTGGCGACCTGGATAACCTGTTGGAGGATGACATCGCGGGCGACCTCGTAGCGGGAGACATGGTTGCGCTTGGTGATCTCCTCGGGGGTGTGCAGTCGGTACTGAGGGAACAAGTCGTAGACGTCGATGGCGTGGAAGGTCAGGGACAATACCCAGTAGACGAAGATGGGAACGAAGAGGTTTAGCCAAAAGTCGGACAGCCAAGAGAGGACGTCTGGCTGAGGCTCAAGACTATAGCTGGGCAGCGGCGGCAGCGCTGTCTCGAAGAGCGTGTAGTTGAAAGGAGAGCCGGGAGCGGCCATGGCGGAACCATCGGCGAGGATGGAGCTATCGTTGCCCATGACGGCTAGATTTATTTTGGAGCGTCGATGCGTCGTGTGAAGTTGGTGACAAAGGAACGGAGGAACAGATGGGCGCAAGTCGCACAGAGGAACTCTGCAAGAAGAAACAATTATTAACAACAAACAAGACCCAAGATACCTCTCTGTGGCAAAGGAAGGTAGCTGGAGGTTGGAGGGTTTTTTAAGAAAAGGGAGCGTCAATGTCGATGGCAAGTTAATAAGCTGGGGGGAAGATTAGATTAAGGCGCGTCCCATCCAATCGCCCAGGAGCAGCCCGCGCGCCGCTGGGGCCGTGTCCGGCATCTTCGGAGTAGGAGAAGTGCGAGGCCGCGGCAGGGAGGGCTCCAGTTCTTTTCAATATTCTACTAATCTGCCTCGCTCCCGTGTCAGTGATACTTTGAGACTCACGACTTTCAGAGCATAATCACAGGTACAAGTTCCCTAGTTGTCCACTCTAAGAAGCATACATATCCTCTCCCAAAGTCGCATCATGGGGCGTAACGGCATCAGCCCACACCATTTCAAGGAGCCCAGGCATCAAGTCATGCAAGTCAGGTAAAGTCAGACTCAATTGTGTTTGTTTTTTCAAGGGGAAATGCTGTCAGTGCGCAATGAACTTTATTTTAAAAACGTACGAATATCACACGCGCCCATCCTCATCAATTGACGATGATTTTGCATCGCATGTTTCTGTCCCTGAGCTCCTTAAACTTCCTGGCCCCGTCAGCCCAAGCCCTGCGAAGCCTCTTGTGGCTCGCGCCATGGAAGCGTCACTAACAGGTCATGGTATTTCGCACCTGCTGTCGTTGGTTGTCTCGGGGAGCTTTGTTCACGGCATGTGTCCGTTATTGGAGGGTTCTCTAGGTCACGCCCAGTTGGTTTCGTTCGGATTTGCTGCGCTACATTGGCTTGCTTTGACCTCAGAGATAACATCATGACGAAGGTATAAGCCCGGGGCAAAGTTGATCCCTGACTGATTGATTGTCGGGTGGCGTTGAAGATTCCTAACTCGGAAGCCACGGGGGCTTGCGCAGGCGCCGGACGGGCATGACCCGGCATACGGCCAAACCCATCACAGACACTTTAAACTTGATGACTTCAAAGGCATTTTTCCAATATCAAAAAGAAAACGAATAATACGGAATCTTAGAGAAAGCGTAGTAATTTCTTATACGCTCAGTTATACTCCTTGTTGGACAAGAGTGAAATATGGAGAATAGAGAGAACAAAGCTCTTTGACGTTTTGGCCGGGATGGATCAGGGGAAAGCTGACCTCGTTTATCGGCCGATCCAATTTGCCCAAACTGCTTTGCTGCAATATATGCACATACCAAGCTCTATTCATTTATATGATGCATCTGTCTCGTTTTAGAAATCACATCTGCGGAACGGAAAAATTAGTTGAAGCGATATTTTCAGAGCCTTGGTGGGGGACAGAAAAAACGAGACTGATTTTGCTGGGCCGTGACCATCAGCCAGTCTCGTGTTTTATGTCTCTCGCGGGTGGGCCTAAATTTAGCGCCAATTAACCCCACCACGCCCGCCACCGTCTCCCACTTTGATTTTTATCACCATCAGACTCCTTCCTTTGGCCTCGCCCCTCTTTGCCAGTCTCGTCAGCTTCTTTTTCTTCTAGCTCATCATCTTCAAAGGTCTCAAGTCGAACCAACCGCCATCATGATTATTTACAAGGTAAACAGAGCCCATCTTTGAACTTCCTCTCCCTACAATGCCCCGCCTTCTTCCCCCGCGGCAACCAACGACCCCGCGCGCGTCTTTCGCATGATCTATCGCTGAACCCCGCAACCATAGGATATCCTCACCGGCGACGAGCTGATCTCGGACTCGTACGACCTCAAGGAGGTTGATGGCATCGTCTATGAGGCCGATTGCGCCATGGTTGAGGAAGGCGGTGTCACTGTCGGTACGTGGCCTGCGAAGAAAGAATAAAACCCAAAGCCACTCGACGGCCCGCAAGTCGTGGCAAATCACGCTTCTCATCCCCTCTAACACCACGCACTCTAGACATTGGCGCCAACGCTTCCGCTGAGGAGGCCGAGGAGGCCCTCGATGACGGTGTCGTCAAGGTCAACAACATCATCAGCGCTTTCCGTCTCCAGAACACTTCTTTCGACAAGAAGAGCTTCCTTACCTACCTCAAGGGTACGAAGACTCCCCAAACTAAAATCGAAGTGTCGTCCTTATTCTAAAACTGAACTTAGGCTACATGAAGGCTGTCAAGGCTGCTCTTCAGGAGAAGAACGCTTCCGCTGACACCATCACCGCCTTTGAGAAGGGTGCCCAATCCTACGTCAAGGAGAAGCTCCTGCCCAACTTCAAGGACTTCGAGTTCTACACTGGCGAGTCCCAGGACCCCGATGGAATGTACGTTTCTCGCTTTCATATCTTGCCGCCATGTATATTGTAGACCCTAACACTTCGATCATAGGGTTGTCCTCCTCAACTACCGCGAGGACGGTGTCACCCCTTACATCGTCATCTGGAAGCACGGTGTTACTGAGATGAAGGTCTAAGTTAGTGACGGTGTGGTGCTGGTGCAGGTGCAGGATCTGCTCTGCCCGTGATGAAAGACGGGCGAGCACTTATTTAGAAGATTATGAGCCACATGAACCTCGTTCTCGGCGCTTGGCATATCCCCCGAGATGGAGCGATGAAATGAAAAAAAGAGGAGGCTATGAATTCCAATCCAGTCTGATCACCATGGAGTCGCCCAGTTTCAATCTCTAAGAGTCTGTGATGGGCAGATGCTATGGCAACACAAAACAATCAAGAAAACTCCATGCGCCTAACAATGCTAGTTTTGTTTATTCCATCATTCGCCGGTTCAGAACTGCGGCCTCGTTGCCATGGGAATGGGTGGTGGCCCATCGACATTAGAAGGAGAACTTGGAGCTGCTGCACCTCCGAGGGCCGGCTTCTTCTTGGGCGGCGGCGGCGGCGGCGGTTTCTTCTTCCCTGCCAAACCTGCCAAAGACGGGGACGCAGCTCCAGCCTCAGCTCTCTGACCCAGTGTGCCCTGCACACTAGCATAGGAGCTTCTTGCCTTGTCCATAAGTCCGTACTTCTGGTTCAGGTTGTTGGCCGTCCTTGCTCCAGCAGCAACTTGCTCTCCATGGCGCTGGCGGAAGTTGTTCGCCGTGCTAGCCGCCGTCCGAGCATCTGAAAGGGACACGGACGAAGGATCTTTTTGAAACGAAGAGGTGGTCTTGAGGGCTGCTTGCTTCTGCGCCCATGTTGTTCCTTCGCTTGGTGGGTTTGTAGCGTGAGAGTTTGATGATGTGCCGAGCTTGGAAAATCGGTTCTGTAATTCGTTCATATGTGACGGAGCAGCAGGAGGTGAAGCAACGGCGGGACGTGGAGGCGGAGGTGGACTGGGAGACGCTGCGGCTGCAGGGCTGGAGCGGCCAATACCGAGGCCGGGGACTGACACACCTGCTGCGCCGAGACGGTTGACGGCCCCTTGGTTCAGGAAGCCGTTGCCCGTGGGAGCAGGACTAGTAGCGGGGGGTCTCGACGCCGGACTTCCTGAGTTTGTCCTAGGGGGCAACCGCGGCGGTAAACTTGGAGGCGCGGGTCTTCCTCCGACGCCAGACATGGCAGACTGATATGACGGAGGCTGCGGCGATCGTCCATTGGCACCGTCTCTCCTACCGGGCGGCTTGGGTAGATTATCTGTCGAGAGGCCCGTTGTGTCTGCACGATACGGACCGCGCGGTTGGAGTTGCTCCTCCTCTTCCTGCTGTGACTGCACCTGTTGACCATGCACAGGTTCCTCAACGGCTGGTGCATGTGGATCCTGATGATTTGACGGCGAGGTGAGGACCTTCCTAGATGTCGAGGATGGAGGCGGTGGAGGCTGGAGACCGGTCGCGGTTCGTCTGGGGGGCGGCGCAAAGGATGAAGGGTCTTTTAGCTGCGAGATGGGAACGGCGACATGGCTGGAGGGCTCATCGGAGGACTTGGTTCTGCCGACGAGTCCGTTCTACGGTGATATTAGCCAGCGGAATTGGAAGATTGTGAGGAATTTCAAGTTCTTACGACTCGGCCTTTGACTCGGCCACTGATGGATGTGCCGTTGCTGCTGCTGCTGCTGCTGCTGCCGCCCGGCTTGTCTGGGTGCCACCCTTTCTTCATAAGGTCTTTGTACTTATCAACCGACATAATGAATATCAATGCTTGTGGAAGGAGATGTATAGGTGAGGTCAGAGTAAGAAGAATTAAAAACCGGACGCCCAGTTTGACGTTGGAGTGACGGCGGAGACGGCCCGGAGACAGGAAGAAAGTGACGTACCACAGGTTCGTAAGGTAAGGTACCTATTCGTTTTGGCGGGGTCGCAGCTCAATGGGAAGGTTCGATTTTCTAGAAGTTCAACAAAACAGATGCCTTGCGATTCAGGCCTCGAGTTTTGGGATCTATCATGATACCTCAATGCTAGACAAGTCTAATACCCAATTTCTTTGGCAATTCTACTGATTCACGCGATTCTACGAATTCCTACGATCGACTGTGCCCTTATTTCATTCCTCAAATTACATAGTCGCGGCAATTTGCGCTTCGTCCATTTAACGCATAATTGAATGATTCCCATGAACACGACGAGACGCGTCTAACCCGCCTAACCACCAACACACAACTCTCAACTCCTCCAAAACTCAACCACAATGGCAAAGCCAGAAAACTCGGACTATGAGATCCTAACGGAGCATTTCGGCTACCCCCCAGTCGTATGGTCCTCTTCCCCTCTACATGCACCCACTTCTAACTCCTCCGCAGTCTCTCCTAGACGACATCATCAACACAGTCAACGTCCTCGCCGACCGCGCACTCGACTCCGTCGAAAGCCTCCTCATCTCCATTCCGCCCCAATCCCTAGGCTTCTCCAACAAATACGCCCCCAAAGACGGCACGCCCTCCTTACCCCCCGAAGAAGCCGCCAAACTCGAAATCGAACATGGCACCCACCAGCTCGAGACGCTGCTCAACGCGTCCATCGACAAGAACTTTGATCTGTTTGAGCTCTACACCATGCGCAATATCCTCACCGTGAGGCCAGATGATCAGCCGTACATGCGGTTAGCGCACTATGAGGGTTTGGATTTTGCAGGCTTGGAGGGACCGGACCGGCCGACAACTGAGTCGGTGACTGCGCTGCGGAGGAGGCTGCATGCCAGTCAGCGACTACACACTGCGCTTGAGGCTGAGCGCGCGCGTAATGATGCTCTGCTTGTCAAGCTCCGCGCGGCACTGGGTGTTGCGCCCGGTGGCGTCAAAGCAGAGGAGGGACAAGCGGCTGATGGTTCAGCCTTTGGTTTCCTGCGTGACAAGGCAAGCCTTCAAGATGCTGGCGCTGACACACCCATCGCAACCACCACAGAATTTACCCTTTCTCAGCTACAAGCCCTCCGTACGCTGTCGACATCGCTGCGCACACTTCTCCCTGACCTCGCACCCGCCGACGCCGACGCCGACGGCAGTGATGATGCGGCAACTGGCTCACGGACCTGGCGACGCGAGCGGGTAGAGTATGTCGAAGGCACGTCGCGCAAGTATCTCGAGAAGGCGAGGGGCCTGGAACTCGGAGCACAGGGCGAAGTGCGCGACGGAGAGTGGCAGGGCGAGGGACGCAAGATAACGCGAGGGGATGTTGAGGGGCTGGAACAGGTGGTTGCGATGCTGGGAAAGAAGCCGGCGCAAACAAGCGGCGAGGGCGAGGGCGAGGGCGATGGAGAACCAATGGATGAATCATGAAGTTAGTTAGGCATGAAGAGATATCATGTCGAAACGGATCTGGATTGGCATTTTGAATGGGCGGGATACGGCGTGCTGGCGTAGGATAGGAAATCATTTGACACCCTTGGTTCAAGGGTGGTGATGGTTCTGATATATCTTTTGATGTGTACAGACATGTGCTCTCAAGCACGAGAAATACAAGTTCATCCAACGAGGAATGCTACCTCTCGTACACACTCAATGATCCCTGCTTTTCGTACATTTTCCCTTCTCTTACACAGGTTCATACACAGCACTGCATGCGACCTCCACACTAGTCTTTCAGTACTCCTCAACATCAATAGAATGGTTGTTCATCAGCCCATTCTGCTTAGCCAGGAACCAGAAGTGGTGCCTCCAATACCTATCGTTTGCGGCCTTGTTGTCCCTGGTCTTCAGCTTGTGCGCCAGGACGACGCCAACAACCCTCCGCGCAGACTCCATGTCGTTCTGATGCAGCAGCGCCTGCATCAGCTCCTTCAGACACGACAGCGACGTGACCGGGCGGCCCGCCTTGGCGAGGTCCTCGAAGATGCCCATGGCCTCTTTTGTCTCGCCGCTGATAGCATGGGCGCTCATGACGCGGTCCCAGAGTGTCTGGTCGCCCTGATCCACGCTCGAGAGGTTGTTCTCCTTGAGCAGCGAGCGGACTTTGTTGATGTCCGGAGGCTCGCGGCGGAGGGCACGCTCGATGAGGATGGTGACCATGTGTGGGGTAACGGTGAGGCCGTTGCTGCGCATGTGCTTCTGTACAGCGGCGATGGCATCGTCGGAGCTGTTGGCCATGCTGTCAACTGCGTACAGCATTTTGCCATATGTCTCAAGGTTAGGCTTGAGGCCTGCCTCTTCGATATCAGCAAATACAGTGTGCACGGCAGCGACCTGCTCCTCGGCGCTGGCTTCGTCCATTTGGCGGATAACCTCCTCGAGGATAATGGTAAAGGTAGCAGAATCGGGCTCAACGCCTTGCTTCTTCATGGCTCGTAGTAGTGTCTGGACATCCTCGGGGTTTCCGCTTCGAAGGGTCTCGCGCACAAGAATGTTGTAGGTTCGGACGTTGGGCTCGAACCCCTCCCGGCCTGCCCACGCGAGCAGCTCATGAGCGGCCCTTGTATCCAAGCGCAGCATGCCTTTGAACGCAGCATTGATAACCTCAATATTGGGCTGCACAGCCTGCCCCTCGCTTCCATCCTTGACTGCCTTTTTCCACGCCGTCACCAGCTCTGTAAGCGCATGGATGCCCTTCTGGGGCTGGCCCAGGTCAATGAGTGCCGAGATGCGTTCAGTCCAGACGTGAAGGTCCAGCTTCATGCCAGACTGGACAAGCTGGCTCCACAGTGCCTCGATCCTGACAAGATCCTTGCACATTTTCCATCCGTGCATCATGCCCGTGTATGTCTTGACCGTCGGCTCGACGCCGAGCGTGCGCATCAGCTCAACCGTCTCCTGCAACCTTGTCGGCCGGCGAACCGCGCACCACACAAATATCCAGAAGTCAAGAAACTCGGGATTATCGACTAGCTTTTGCTTTACGTCTGGGTTCTGTTCGAGGCTCGACGTCATATTGTGCCAGATGGCGCCGATGGCACCGGTATTGCGCGCCAGGTACGCTGATCGCAACTGCTTGTGAACCGTAGAAATATTGACAACAGCTGACGCTCCAAGGTGCTCAGGCGGTAGTGATTTTACCCAGGGGGCCGTCTTGTTGTTGAGCATGGCCATGAAAACCGGCCACTGATTCAAAACATACGTCTTGAGCTTGTCAAGTTTCGCATCGGGGATGTTGGAGGAGTGGGAGAAGATGAAGTGAATGTCGTCATGAGTAAGCTCGTACTTGGACAGCACAGCCCGGACAAGCAGCAGTAGAGGCGCAATCTGGGCTCTGTGTGCAGGGCCCGCGTATCTCCGATCCGACATAACGGCGAGTGAAGCCAGGAGACCGGGGAGTATGTCTCGAGCTTGTGGCGGCGGGAATTGGAGAAATATGGAAGCCAGCGCGCGCGACGTCGAGCTCCTGCGAAAAGCTCGTGACTCGTCTTGCTCTGCGGCACGCGTGTTCTCTGCGTCCTTTATCACCTCTGCCACTGAGGGCAGAGCGAAGCGCAGTTCTTGGTTGAATTCACCAGGTCGCTTCAGCTGAGAGACGTGCATCCACATCTTGATGAGCTCCTCCTTCAACTCGGTGCGGACGGACGCTCTGTTCTTGTGCTGCGTGGTTTTGACGCAGATGTTTAGGATAAGCTCATTCCGGATGCTGAGGTCGTATTTCCCAAGGGCACTGTACGTTTGCGCTATATCCAGACTATCCAGATGGAGCCCCTTTTGAATCAAGTGGTCGCGCTGATTGCGAAGCAGCTGGGTGGCGGTCGTGTAGATTGGCTTGGAGATTTGGCCTCGAAGCTCCTGAATACTGGGCCAGATTTGGGTTTGAAAGATATTATACTGTTCATTCTGGTCGACGCCCCTTTCCGTAACCTCCTTGAGCTTCGCGGCAATCTCGAGCTCGCTCAGTATAGCGACACTGGTAGGCTCGGCGCCTGCGGCAGGGCTCACAACATCGTTGAATATGGCCAGTGCTGGGTCCTGTTGGGCGTTGTGCTGTTGTTGAAAGGCATCCACTTGTCGTCGTGGTGCCGCACGTCGTGCTGCTGGCTCATTGCCGGCGCTGGGTGAGGAAACTGACGCTGGCCTGGATGAGTCTGGAGCATCGGCCATGGTCGCATACAAGGCTAAAGCCCCTAGCCGCTTGGCTGAGGCCGAGCGCAGTTGCGACGAGCATCTTGAACAGACTGTTCGAGACGCGTACATGGCGAATGGCCGCGGGATGTTTTAAGGGAAGAGGATATAATGTTGGAAAGTTGATGGTTGAGATCCAATTATTTTCGAGGTGAAGTTGGGGACTCAGGTGTGCAGCCAATCAGATGCTAGTAGTTGCACACCACCTCGGCAGCTCTCGGTGTACGCTTATACCGGGTAGCTGAGTCGAGAGCAAGATGATACCACGAGTATTACTGTTAATTAATCGAATCCTATGTTGATTTAGAGCTACTTAGTACTTCACTGGCTCGTATTCGAAATATTACATGTGATACATACTGGCATTAACATAGACACCGGCAAGTGACATTAACCTTGACCAGGTACTAACTATACATGAAAACTCCCCGTTTAATCACACGTTGAAAGGTTGAAATGATTTGGATATCGTCTACTTTATAATATATTGTGGATGTGAGTATTTATGTCCGCGCAAACTCTCGTCGACTATCTCATCTCACATTCTCACAGAACAGAAGTAAACTCCCCATCAATCTCCTTAATCTTCTCCACACTCTTGATATAACCATCCTCCGCCTCCAGTCTCTTCACAAAAGCCGCCACCTTGGGAAACTCCTCCCTCCACGAACCACCCTCCCAGGTGCCAATGCTATCCAGCCTCGACTGCGCCGCGATGAGTGGGAAGCTCATCAAGATATCGGCCGCCGTCAGCTGCGGCCCGCAGAGATAGTCGCCTCCCGACGTCGCGAGGTGGCCCTCGATCATGCTGAGGTTGCGCCGCGCGTTGGGGAAGATGAGGAAGGAGAAGATGCGGTTGGCGAGCATGGAGGAGATGGGACGGATGAAGAAGGGCACGGCAGGGGATTTGAGGCCTGGAGAAGTCAGTATCAGCCATTCCACACGGGGGTACAAACACGGATATGGGCAGAAATTGGAACTTACCGCCAATGACGAGCGACATGAGGAGAATAGGCATAAAGCTCCCCTCGCAGTAATGCAGATAATACTGATACCTCATCCACGCCTCCGTCTCACCTCCGATCTTGCCCTCCATACCCTCCCTCCACCGCTGCGGAATAAGCTTCTTTCCCTCGGGCACATTCTCCGTGAGATACTGCGTAATAAACCCGCTCTCCGCCAGAGTGATCGGCTTAGTATTTTCGTCGGCGCCTGCGGGCGTGATCGTGATCACGGGCGACTTGCCCAGCGGATGCACCTTTTCGAGCTCCGGGGGTGCAAGTCTGGTCTTCTTGTTGCGGTGGAAGACTTCTAGCTCATAGGGGAGTTTAAGCTCCTCGAGCAGCCAGAGAATGCGCTGAGAGCGCGACTTGTCGAGCCTAAGTAATGTGAATATCAGAATATTGTATCCGTATGCCAGTGATGTGCGACGGACCAGTAGAGCTTGACCTTGGGAAGTTCGTTTGAAGACATTGTGTCTTAGGATATCAAGATTAAATACACCTCAGTTGAAGAGATGAAAAGCAACCAGAACTAGGAGTAACCGCCCTCTCAGTGCTGCGGAGATTTCTTCATGTTATAGTTATATCTTAGTTCCGGCAAACTTGCCCAATGTGGCCGGGCCAAATAACTGTATCCGAGCATGATGACATCGGGGGGCAGATCGGCGGAACAGATCGGCGGCCGGCAAGTGAGGTGCCGGCCGAGGCTCCGCATATTTGAGCGGGGCATTCTTCCTATTTGGGATATTATTGGATGTCACATCACATGTCGCCGAGCTCATTCTTATTCAACTTTCAACGTCGGCTCGTGTTGAGATTAAAAAGAGTCCGAGTTCTTATAATGCAGCACAACTCTGTAGTCTATTTTATGCCCCTAATGCTACCAGTGTCCCATGCTACCAATGTCCCATGCCCCTCAAGCCAGATGGGAATCAAACGCCAGATGCTCTGTTTGGACTCCTTCCGGTCTGCCCGAAATGACACCCTGCCACCGACCGCTTCCTGATCAAGTTGCGACAAGATCCGTTTGGATATCTCCACAATGTATTCCGCTATGCAATTAAAACATGGGCTGACAGAGTCAACATCCCATATGTTGAAAGTTGCTCAATGACAATCATCGCCTCCTCATCGCCTCCGGGACTTTGTCACCGGGGCGGCCGCGTCGCTAGCAGCTTCCCGCTTTCGGTTTTGCTTCCTCGATCTCGGCGGCGGCGGCGGATCGCTGTGCAAGTGTCCCAGATCCTCCAACGCCGTCGTATTCTCCCACTTGAGGCAACGGTAGCTGGGTGGCTCCGGTGTTTTCTCCCGAATCCGCGTGCTCATCCGCTTGTGGTTTTCCTCCTTCTTTTCAGCCTCGTCCTCGTTTGAAAGATAGGCCTTGCGATTCTCCATGTTCTTGGCAATCTTTTCTTTGTAGTTGAGAAGCTCTTTGCGAAGCTTCAGCTCGTTGAACCCGCGAGGATCGAGCCACTTAATGAGCTCATCGACATGTTCTGGCTCTGAGATGTAACCCCATTGACGCGCATTGAAGACACTCGTGTTGCCTTCTTCCATGGCTTTCCGCTCCGGAACTGTCATGTTGAACTTGGCCTTGTACTCGTCCTGAAGGTCGGCAGGCAGGTCAATGTACCCCTCTCGTTCCAGCTCGTCAGGTCCCTGTACCCAGATCAAACCGTTGGCGTATTCGGCCGATGCAGTCGAGCTATTGGGAAGACCGCCGTATGGCATGCCATTTCGCTCAAACCAATAGTACCGATTCCAGAATCGATCTTTACCAAGAACTCGGGTGCGTGGACAGTCGGCTTCTCGCAGGTCGTTGTCAAGAATGGCGATCTCCTCTTCACACTTTTTGATCACATCCTCCTTCTTCTGGATATCCTTGAGCAGCTTGATGAACTGTTTTGATTGAACTGGGCCCTTGGGTGTCTTTTCGGCCTTTGCGGCCTTCCCCTTCTCCTTGCGGGCCTGCTCCTCTTCTCGCTTGCGCTGCTTGGCCGTCTGTGGTCGTCGTCGCTTTCTGTTCGATGCGGGATCACCCTCTGTTTCCTCACCATCTGCTTCCCTCGAGATGTGCGAATCATCGGCGTCGGTCATCTTAACATCTTCCTCGTGCTCCACAGGCTTCTGCGGCGGTGAAGGTGGCATGTTGTCTGGGAGTAAGATCTTCTTCTGCTCATTAAGCTGCCGCAGATCCTCGGCGCTACACGATCTGTCAGTATATGTTGATCGGTATCCTGATCAAGCCTCCAAACTTACGCTTGTTTGCGTTGCCGCTGCCAGTCAATCTTCTCCTTGCGGTAGGTCGTCATGGTGTCGCTGCAATCTTCCATGTAGCCCCGGATGGCCTTGGTCTCGGTTGTCAGCATACAGATTATCTGTAAGGCCTTGACTCGGTGGTTGACGTCGAGCTCGGCATAGCGCTGTCTCACTGTTTCCTGCGTTGAGTCGATTCCAGCCGGTACCAATTGGTGCAAGAGCTCGTTGCAGGTCTCATATTGACGCTCGTTCTTCGACAATTGATGGAGCAGGCCAACCATGATTCGCTCCCAACCTCCATTGACAAAGTCGCGCTTTCGGAGATGTTCGATCCAATCGTAATCTTTCAAAAGTTGCTCGGCTCGGTGCTTCGTCTCTTCCTCGCTCTCCTTCTCAGCGGCAGCGGCCTCAGTGGCCAATCTCTCTGCCTCGAGTTTTGCAAGACTGCTGCGGGTGGCACGTCCTACTGGCTTAGGTTCCGGCTCGGGTGTAGGTTGCGCACTGACATCCTCATCCCCTTCTTCGTCGCTATCTTCCTCTTCGATTTCTGGCAGTGCAATTCGCACCTTGCCGCCGTCGGCTTCCGACTCGACCAAAATTTTCAGCACAGAGCAATGGATTTCGTCGAGAAGTTGAACTGGCACTTGCTCTGACGCAACACACAGGGTTTCCACGTAGTCGTCGAAGGTGAATGAATCTAGCTTGAAAACTTCGCAGTATACGTTGAGGGTATCCCAGGTCTCGAGCAATGGGCCGATCGAATCCATGTCAATGTTCTTGTACATTTCATCTTGTGGCGAATCACCGTTGTCGACTTTAACGGGCTGGTCCTTGCAAAGGAATTTGAGCGGTGGGCGCTTGCGGTCATCTCGAGGTTGCAGTTGTAGATCCTCAATGGGGTACTTTGGAGGCGGAGGCGGAGGGGGCGGTGGCGTTGGTTCGCGCTGGACAGGTGCCTGAATTCCATAATCTGAAGGAGAGCTAAACGGGTTGCTGCCATGGACAGGCATACTGACGGGCCACTTGAGACCCTTGGACCCCCCTCCATGTTGACCAGGCTTTGCCTTGCTCTTGGGAGCCGGCTTCAGCTCCGGTAGCCTAACCGGACCAGAATGGAGTGCAGCAACCAAACTATGGCCGTTAGTCTCATGGTTGACATGTGCCCGCTTTTGCGCCTGCAGCTGCTTGCGTTCCAAAACCTTGGTGTCATAGCGAAGATGAGGCGGCACACGAGTGTCAATGTGATACTGGCTCGCGTAGTCGTGCTTGACTAACCAAGGCGCACCGTTCCATGCATCGCGAGTGACCGTCTTCTTGATGAAAGATCTGAGCATGGCCTTTGTGAAAATACCCCGGTCTCGGCAGATGTGTTCGTCCGTGACGATTGTCTCCTTTTCCGAGTCCTTAAGATCCACGAGATAGCGAGTCGTGGGCAAAGACTTGTTACCATCAGGCAGGGCGCGAGGGCCAAAGGTCGTTTTGTCGCGGACCAAGCCGTGGACGCGGTCGCCACCATCCATGGTCACTGTAACCTCTTCGCCAGGGTAGTAGTCATGCTTGAACTCGTCGTAGATCTGGTCGACGAGGTTATCCAGGCGAGAAACGGTCTGAAACTGCACCCTACGCAGAATAGGACCCTTCAAAGCCTCAGGGAACGAAGCTTCGACCTCTTTACCTCCAGCGAGCTAAATTGCAGGTCAGTCAGTGCAACAGATGGTTTTGGGACTGGTGAAAACGAACCTCGCTCTTAAAAGCCTCGAAAAATGTCAAACCCGAGTGTCCCGTAATTTGATCATTGAAGCGGCGCTGCAAATATTCGGTGAGCTAAGGATATCACGACACGAAACCCGACATCGGAACTGACCTGTTTGTAAAAGTCCATGCTGAGAACGGTGTAAGCCAGAGGGTCTCTAGGGAAGGGCATGAATCGCACTCACCGGTTTAGATAATCCTCGTAGGAGGCGAAAACCTCACCCGTCTGGGGGATATGCCAGACCTATCATGAATCAGCTGTTGCGCGGACCCGGAGTTCAGTTGACATTGGCGGGCATACCTCGGCGTTCTCATCCTCGATCTCTGCGGGAGGCAAGAATTGAACGGGCTTACGCTTGAAGAGGACCTGGTGACAGGAGTTTAGTGGTTGCGCGGCAGCCGAAAGACATACACCAGGAGCGTGTACCATGGTCTAGCGATCTGGGCGCAAGCAGTCAAGTTGGAAGTGTAAAAGGAACCACCTGCAAGGCTGAGAAGCAGCCTTCCCCCACTATCAAGAATGTCGCTTGAGGTTGTCGTGATGGCGCAGCATGGACGAAGATGGAAGCGCGGTGGGAAACGTGACGGTGGGCGATGTTTACGAGGCGAAATTGGGGGTCGTTTGTTCGTGTGGGCGGATCGAGAAGAACGCGGGCGCGCGAGCGGGAAATCGGGGGTGGGTGCGTCGCGGGAGTCCGGACAAACGACTTACACGGCGGAAGGTAGCTGAGATATGAGACGCGAAAACGTGCTTGATAGAACTTTGTAGTGGGTTGTAGCCGGTTGCGCAAGTTGTAGATTTGCGTGTTAGATTGAAGGAGGAAGACTGGAGGAGACAAGCCGAGAATGATGATGAGGAAGAAAAGGAAGAAGAAGAAGAAGCGGGCTGACGCGACGGCGGCAGTAACGGCGGCGAGGAGGTCCCGGGGGGAAAAGAAGGAGCAAGGGTAGCGCAGGGTACCTCGAGAAGGATGGAGATTGGTGGATCAATACCTAGGGAGTTTAGAGATACTTTGTGTGCAGCAGACTCTACGGCCGTGATTCGGTATCTTGAAAGTACATGTACGTCGATGTCAAATCCAATTCAGGTACGGAGTACCGCCAGATCCTAGCATGGACAGCCCGAACAATCACCAGGTGAAGGCAGCTATAGATAGCCCCCAAGCCGGGTTTAGACTATAATTTAGAGTCCTCGGCGCCTCGAATACACAGTGAAACTACGGGTGAACAGTAGAATATCCACAGGAGAATAGGTGATTCATTGATACATTGATAGAAAGCAGTGAGGTACAAAGCTTAGGATTTTTTTAGCTTCCCTTCCACGCATGCCCCCTGTCACCCGTGCCGGCACCCACCACAACCTTCCTCTCCTCGTCCCGTTCTCCTCGCCTTTGCCATCCACTCTACTCCCTCCACTCCGCGCGACTCCCCTCGCCGGTCTACAAAACAGGCGCATCTCTGACCTCCACCCACGTTCTTGGGCTCGTTGTAATCGCGGGTTTTCGCTGCATTTAATGACGTCTGAATCAAGTTTCTACGACTTATTTACGGCTAGATATCTCTGTTATTGCCGCAGCTGTCAATTCATGTCCAAACGAGGTGGGCCGTCTCGCACGCCCGCCTCCTCCGGGACTACGATGGCGGGCTTGACGCGACGGCCACCTACGTCTTGCGAGAGCACATACACTTATCAATGAGGCATATAACAACCCCGGAAGCGTTGTAAAGTATCTGGGCAAGTGTTATAGGTTCTCCTCTGAGCGATGCGGTATGATATATTGCTTCGCGACTTTTCGAACTCAGCTTAATCGCGTCGTGTAAGTAACGGCAAGTCACTGCGGTATAATCTCAGTTCCGCCATATTGGACCCATTATATCTCCTCAAGCCTCATGCCATGCATACTCTTTGACATGCTCAGTTGTTCTGAATTTCGACATCGATTCAGGGACATGACCAGCTAGAGAACCAAAGCTGGAGGTTCCAAAACAAGGGACCTTTCCAGCCTTGCATTCACGTGGGAAATCCACCGCTGACTCAGCTGTCAACCCAATGATGGGAAAGTCATTCCCGAGCAAACCCGCGTGGGAGCGAGCAAGTCTGGCAGTTGAGAAGAGGGACGAAGCAGAATTGATGAAACTGGGTTGGGAATGGATAGGGCGCTTTTGAGATTTTGCTTAAGACTATGGATGTCTTCGAGAAGCAACACTTAACGACCTAACTTTGCAGTATTTCGACAACGGTAGGCTACCTATACTTGGGGCGTTCGATAGTGAAATAAGACATGGCTATCTACCCGCAACCTCATTTTTAAAAGGTATCGTTTTGCTACATCAAGCTTGTATAAACAAATATAAGATCTATTTTCAGGGTATCTTGCTATCTGCCACACCTATCTCACGCAGTAAAATACACCACCATATAGCCCACCCAGCTGCCAACAACCCCTATAGCAGAGTACGAGCTCGTAAACATCAACGGGATGAACTCGTAGCTCTTACCAAAGATAATCTGATGCAAGAGTGAGCAGTACAGAATGAGCGGGATGCTCACAGCAATGTACAGCGTGCTAAACCGGTCCAGCAAGAAAATCCTGGGCTTGTCGGACGCCGGGGCGAGCCGGTCAAACGCGATGAGGAACACCACAAGCCACACGATGGTGTATATGGTCTTGATGGGGAACTCTGCCGGCGTAAAGATGAGCGGGAAGAGCGACACGTGGCCGGCAACGGCTAGCGGCCGGAAGGCTCCCAGGTGTCGTCGGTCCCGTAGGGCGATAAGGCTGAAGGGGATGATGACGAGGAGGATGGCCTTCTCGTGGACGTGCCAGCCGAAGAGGAAAGAGGCATAGCCACACAGCGTGACGGCGCCAATAAAGGTCTCCCAGGTTGGCTGAGAGAAGAGCTTAATAAGAGGTAGTACTTGGAAGAAGAGCGTGAGGACGAAGCATGTTCTCGGGCTGATCTCTGGCAGTACGGCAAATGCTGTGTCTCCAACGAGGCCGCGAGTGACGCTTTGTAGTGCACTCTTGTTAACAGCCCAACCAAGTCTCGGGGCGACTATCACATGTTAGCGGCATGGATTGCTAGCATTCGAGGTGGAAACCTACCATGAATCAGGACGCGATCCGCACAAGAATAGAGCGCCCAGATGTTAGGAGCCCAGTATGCATGGCAAAGTCCCCGAGAAAAGGGAAATAATCGGCTCAAGAGCTGAGGAACCTGTCCCATGGCCGCAAACGGGCCAAACGCAGAGCCAAAGATGCCTCCAATGCCCAACCCAAGCTTGGTCGAGTTCAAAAATCGAATCCGGAAGATGGACTTGGACGACAAGCAGTAGGCCCGTAGCAGAAACACAAAGTAGGCCGGCGCCAGGTACAGGTAGATGTGCTTGAAGCAAAGCAGCGCGGCGAATACCAGCCCACTGGAGAGCATGGTACTCTTGTAGCGCGCCAGCACCAGAGACATCGCCAAGATGCCGTACATGAAGCCATTGTACTGGAAGTGAATGTGGTCGATGATGAGCAGGCCGGGGGACAGGACGATTGACAAAGCGGCGACGTGCGCGGCGCGGCGTGACTTGAGAGGCGCAGAATCGATAAAGGATTGGAGTGCCCACACTAGAACAAGCTCCGTGAGAATGACGGTTGTGCGCTGGAAGTAGATCGTCTGCCAGCTATCGTAGTCGAGATTGTAGACCTTAACCATGAGCGGGTCGACGAGGCGGGCGACGTGGGCGAGCACCCATTCGAAGTAGGCGAAGAAGGGCGGGTAGTCTAGGGTCCATTCCGACGTCTTCTCAATGTACCATTTCTCCAAGGGGAGGCTTTCTGTGATAGCAAGCCAATTGCGATGAACTTCAAAGTCGGTGGACTTGCTGTTGGGCAGGGGGTTGTCAGCTATCTTCCACCACCACGACGAATGATGGAAGCTCTAAGACGGAACTTACTAGGCGGGGAACAAGAGAACCTTGAAGGCGGCAGCCACGAGCGCAGTTTGCGTCAATGTTGGATGCGACTCACTCATGATGCACGTCGTTGCCGAGCTGAACTCAGCCTCATGACCTACTCCGCGGATGTAGAGAGGAAGGGTGCTGAGTGCTCGCAAGCAATCATGACGAGGAGCTTCTCAGGAGGCTAAGAGAGCAGAGATTGGCTCGTTGTTCCTTTTTGAGATCTATTCATTACGCTAAACCGTATGAGGAAATGTCAGTGGCATGAATCTTTACTGTGCAATGGCATTGTGAGATTCTATGGATATAGCTTAGTGTAAACAATAGCAAGCAGTCTTGGAACGTCAGTGAGCCTATTCAACCGTATAGGGGATAGACCTCCAACCGATTCAATTCCTCCTGCAGAGTAAAGAGCTCAAGTATTGCCAGAAAGGGTGCTCTCCTCTCTTCTTGGTCAACCAAGCTAGCAATGGCCCGAGCTTCCTCCCGAGCCTGTCCTCCGGGGTTATGCTACAAGGACTGGAACCAATCATAACTCCCCTGGCGCTGTGACAAGTCACCAGGACGCCACAAGTTGTGTCAGGGGCATCCCTCTCAAGGCTGAGCTGAATTGGCTGTCGTGTGTGGCTTCCATCATCCACGCTCGATGGTCCCCCCTCAAGAGACCCTTTTTCCCCAGGCATTGCTCCCTCCAGAATCAATTGTTCTTTTCTTCCTTTTTGAATAGGGAATGTCGTAGCTTTTAGCTCATTATTTATGCCCTGTGAAGGCATTAATTCCTATTCTTTATTGGTCACCAGGCCTCCACCCGATCATCTCCATCCTTTGGGCTGGGCGCTTTTCCAGGGGCTGCTTCCGTTGATAGTGCAAAGTGTCCTCAGCCTTGCATCCGCCGCCTTGTCCACTTGCTCGTACTCTTCCTCGAGCTCTCTCCCACATCTCAAACCCGGGGAAGAGACTTGTTTGTGCATGTCTCGAGATTGACACTCTCGCTTCGTGCTCGCTCAATACCATTAATACCATTGTTAGTCGGGCGGCTTCTTAGACTTAGAGCCACCTACGTCTTTCACCATGCGTGTCTCTTTCTCCTTGGTTGCGCTGCTGGCAGCAAGCTTCTCGCAGGCGCAATATCTCATCAGCGAGCTCAGTTTCGGTCATGCTGGAAGGTTTGTTGTCTTTACTACTTCTTGTGCAGTGCAACACTATCCAGGGATGTCGCTAACCCGCCCTCCTCCGCCTCCAGGATAAGCCCCCCCGAAGCCCGAGGGCAGATCCCCAACTTCGCCCTCCAGGGCAACCCCCAGATGCCAGAGGTGCTCTCCAACCGCATCATCCTGACTCCCCTTGCCCCCGGAAACCAGCGCGGCGCTATCTGGGGCCAGCAGCCTCTGCTCCGCAACTATTGGACCGCCGACGTCGACTTCCGAGCCAACGGCCCCGATCGCGGCCGCGGCAACCTCAACATCTGGCTTGTCCGTAATGGGCCTGCTACTGTCGGCTCCGGTAGCATCTACACCGTCGGCAGGTTTGACGGTCTTGCTCTCGTGGTGGACACCCATGGCGGTTCGGGCGGCATGGTTCGTGGCTTCTTGAACGATGGAACGTCAGATTATACCAGGCAGAGCAACGTTGACGAGCTGTCTTTTGGCCACTGCAACTACAACTACCGCAACCTCGGTCGACCCTCGCAGATCAAGCTCCGACAAACGGCCAAGTCGTTCCGTGTTGAGGTCGACGGAAGGCTGTGCTTTGAGTCGGACAAATTTAGCATCCCCACCGGCTACAACTTCGGTGTCACCGCCGCAACCCCCGATAACCCAGACTCCTTTGAGGTATTCAAGATGGTTGTCATGGCCGACAACAGTGATAGTGCTCCCGTCCACAACAACGACCCTTCCAAGCCGCGGTCCCCCAACAAGGATCCCCCTATCCGTGGGCAACCCAAGAAGGAGACCACCAACAACAAAAACGACGGCGAGTACGCAGATGAGGACCCCGATGTCTTCCAGACCTCCAAGACTCAATTCATGGACCTGCACAACCGCCTGCAAAACACCAACCACCAGCTCTCCTCGCTGCACCGCACCTCCTCGCGCCACCAGCAGCAGGACGAGAAGCGCCATGGCGAGCTGACCGCCCTGATCGGCCAGCTGCGCGCCGACATGCGCAAGCTTGACGAGATCAGCTCCCTTCAGACCCGCGTCATTGAGCTCGAGAAGGAGGTCAAGGGCCTGCGTAATGAGATCACCCGCAAGCTGCAGTCCACCGAGCGCTCCGTTAAGGACGTCCTCACGAGCCACCACACCTCCCTCTCCGAGGCCGTCATGGCGAGCACTCCCGGCCACCGCTTCCTTGTGCTGTTCTTTCTTGGTACACAGTTCGCCCTTGTTGCCGTGTACGTCATTTACAAGCGGCGGCGGTCAACTATGCCCAAGAAGTACCTGTAAGCGATATCTTGGGATGTCAAAAGGAGGATGTGTGGTGCATGAGCGGTCGTGTGTCTAGTAGAGTGAGGTTTTCATGACTTCACGCCTTTTTATTACTGTTACTGTGTTCTTGTACATGAGATGCAAGAGCCGCACATGGGAAAGTTTACGCTTGGGTAGCAATAAGCATGGTAATTCTACGACATTCATATTTGGAAATTGCCTTATGTCAAAGCGTATATGTAATCTTGATTCATTCTCATTCTCATTATCCCTAAATTGGACCCAAATGCTGAAACTCAAGAAAAGAGATAGAAAATAGAAAGCAACAGACCCATTACCCGAAGCAGCTATGCCGTTATATGTCCAAAACCCATTCGTCACTATTAACCTTACTCTTGAGCCGTGGGAATACGAGTTCCCACTGGACATTAAATCTTCTCGAAGCTCCCGTTTATCACATCCAGTAGCTCCTCGCCCTTGGGCGCACTCACAGACAAGTTCTCATACCCATCAGATGTGACGAGGATATCGTCCTCAATGCGCACACCGCCCACGGGGTAGTATGCCTCAAGAACATCACGGTTGATGAACTTGGCATGTGCCGAGTTGTCGAGGAAGTATCCCTCGATGAAAGGGCGGCAGAAGTAACTAGGTAGGACCACGATTTAGTACATAGACAAATATTGAAAAGAAGAAGCGAAGGCAGGAGGAGTGCTTACATTCCCGGCTCGACCGTCACGATCATGTTGGATCGCAGCGCCTGTCGTCCCTTGTAAGGCGGCGGCGCAGACGCCATACGCCGCAGAGCTACGAGCGCCGTAGCCGTCACCATCTCGCGCTTCCCACCCTCGATATGGAAATTATCCCGCATCAAAAGACGCTCGGCACCAGTCACATCATGGACTTCAAGCCCAACATGATGGCCTAGACCATGCGGGAAGAAAGCCGCGACGGTGCCGGCCTTTTGGATCTCATCAAAGCTGCCACGCAGGATACCCAACTTGCGAAGCCCCTGGATGGCCACGTCGCTGGCGTGCAGATGGAGCTCGTAGAAGATGCAGCCAGGGCGGATGCGTGCTATGCACTCGTCTTGCATGCGCTGGACAACGGCGTGGATAGAGGCGCCTTCTTTGGAGAAAGAGCCACTGATGGGCAGGGTACGAGTAATGTCGCTGGCATAGCATTGCCACTCGCAGCCAGCATCAACGACGATGACCTGCTTCCCCTCGAGGGCCTGGTTGTTGGCCTCGTAGTGCAAGGTAGAAGCATTGGTGCCGGCACCGGCGATGATGGGGTATGCCTGAGCATGAGCACCACGGGAGGTGCAGGCTGCAAGGAGAATGGCTTCAACATCTTGCTCGTTTCGCATAGTCAGGAGGCGTTCGGCTACGGCGCGATGAGCGGCAGCAGAGATGCGCGCAGCACGCCGAACGAGGGCAACCTCATAGTCAGTTTTGACTACACGAGCCTGATCCATAGCGGGCCGTAGCTTGGAGCAGTTGATCTGTGTCTGTCCGCGGGGGCGATCAGCAAGCTTGGGGGCCTGGTCCGGATGGAGGACATAGAGGGTTGTGGCCGGACGGAGGTGGCCATGGAGGAACTTGGACAGTTGAGCTGTGTACCGAACATCGTCGACATCGAAGCGGCGCATCGCCTGCGCGGCGTCGGGAGTGGCGCCATACCATAGAACCTGACGCGGCTCAACATAGGGGATCCAGAGAGTGAGGCGGTCGCTGGCGATCTCGTAAGTGACGGCACAGTCAGGGAAGTCGACACCACTCAGGTAATAGAAGCTACATGGCTGTCAGTGAGGTAGCACGATGGTGCGAGTGAGACAGGCGACACACTATCTGCGTTGTTTGAAAGGCGGCGACTGATCCGAGTCCTCGTAGAGTCGGGTGGGTTCACCTGGGAGATAGAGGAGGCCATCGCTGGCGCCGAGCTCGGCGACGACCTTGCGGGCATGGAGTTTTGCTACATGTCGAAATCGCAAGATTAGCTGGCCGCGTCAGGCACATAGCCAGAGCTTCTCATCTCCATGATAATCCATCTCTGGGTGGTTTGGGTCGCATACCGGGATACTTGTTGTTACCACTGCTTCTACTGCTCTGGGCCTCATCGCTTTTCTTCACCTCGATGCATCTGTCGCGCGTGTTAGCAAGCAGCACAGCGACTCTCGGCGATCAAATAAAACCCACAGCGCGTCAAACTCATCCTCCGGCACAAGCTCGTAGCTGATCGAGGCCCTTCCACGTGCCTGCGGCACCTCTCGCCGCTCATCCCCGCAGACGAGCTTCGGCGGCGTTGTCGGAGCTGCCATGTCCTTCCTCTATCGCTGGCTCTTAGATTATCCGGATAAACACAGACAACAGCAGGAGATTGAAAGGTAAAAATGACATCCAAGAGCTCAGAATGCCTTGGAGGCCCGGAAAAGTTATAAGAAAGCTTATGACAAAGGCGGTGGTGATGGACACGCAATATGAGCCCCGACCGGCAGCCGCCGTATCTTTGGAGGTTCCCGTTGTGATGCTCCCGTCAGAACCGGCTTAGCTCAGCGTATGGCAGCGCAGCGATAACGCCAAACGCCCTGCAGGCACCCGAATTGTTAGGTGGCTGATGCGATTTTCTTCCGCACAATACCAATCCATCGAGCTCATTACGCAACCGGACGGGAAATGCCATCAATTCTGCAATTGATTCACACAGCGTAGAATAAGAATTTGGCCTTGTCTTATACACCAACTACCCAGACGCATTAGTAAAGCAAAGATCGTTCTAACCATGGTGATCTCAACAAAGCAGACTAGCCAAGCATGTGTCATTGCTCCATGAAGATGCCACGGTAACTTCCGATCTATCAGCTAGGGTTGTAATGAGATCTATCACGGAAAGAATATTCGATTCAGGTTGCTTCTTTGCTGCCTTCAAGGTAAACTTCATTACATCTATACCCCAAGTATACCAAGATGTAGTCCTTTTCTTATCATCCTACATCCGTCCTGGACAATCCAATCACTGCCCATGTATGTATATACATCCAATCCCGCCGCCGTCTATGTGCCTTGTCCATCTCTAAGGATATGGGCGCTTCTTTTTCGTCCTCGGTTGGCATGATATTTCTTCCTTCAAAAGACGCCCGCCTCACTGCATCCCGACGCTCCTCATCCAAATCATAATCGCTCTTCCCAAAAAGAAACCCAAAAAAAAAACCCAATAGCCGACGCCTCGCGCGCTTTCCGTCCTCCCGTATCGTAAAGTGGGTATCAATGCATTGACCGTTACATTCCTTGAAATCCTCCTCTTCCTGAGCCAAAGAAACCTCCCCAGTCCGCTTGCATTCCTTGTTCCGTAAACATTTGCTGGATTTGCCTCTCTTGGTGGCGCTGTGTATGCGCTCGTCGATTCGACATCGAGTGCCCCTGGTGGATCGAATGTGTCTGTGATAGCGGCCGACGTTGCATCACTGGCTGATTTGGCTGCATACCCATCATGCTGGAGGGATCATACACCGGGTGGCTCGGCATGTTCATCATCGGCTGGCCCTGCGGATGCATGATATACGGGGGCGGTTGTCCAAAGATTTGGCTTTCCACGTCGTCAAACGTTCCTGTCAAGAAGAGATGCATGTCTTGATTTTGATCGCCTGTGCTGATAGGCTGGTCTGTCTTGCCGGGGAATCCGAGCTCCATCATGGGCTGGTTCGGGTACGCAAACGGATCCTCTGAAGGGAACATAAGCGAGTCGAGCTTGTTGACGGGGTTGTGAATGCTGAGTGGCTGTCCTGTGTAGGGGTTTCGTTGTGCGCTCGTCGTCGTGCTGCTGGTCGATTCTGGTGTACCTCGTTGTATATCAACTGGCATGAAGTCGTTGAAGTTGGTTGAAAACCCGCTGTCCTGGAAACTTTGCAGGTTGGATCCGGGAATGTCCATGGTACCCTGTGACAGGGTCGTAGGATACGAGCTCGTTGAGATCTGGCTTGCGCGCGTGAAATCAGTAGTCCCGAGCGATGTCATGCTTGCGGGAATTGGAGTATGGTGAGACGACACAGATGATGGTCGCCCTGTGGGCGCCGGCCTCTTCTTCGAGACTTGTCGCACGTGTCCAGCGTCCAATTGTTCAGGCAATTGGTCGAATAGGGCCTGTGTCAATGGTATTAGCAACTAACAATCCGCACGGAATGATGGGATTTACCTTGAGAGCATTGGTCACTCTCTCTGCCGACATGCTCTTTTCCGCCAGTGCTGCAATCATTTGTCTTCCAGCCCGGGCATCGGCGAGAACCTCGCCAGATCCGGGCTTCTCTGGGTTTTCTGTGGCGTAGAACACAAGTGAGAGGACAGCAAAGAATTCGGTGTACAGCATGAACCAATAAGGTCCACTTAATACACGCTGTTTCCGAATCTCCAGACCGATGTGCACGATATTACGAGAAACACTGATCGCAGCCGCTGCACATGCATATGACAGCTCGTCAACTTTGGTGCCTTGGCTCAGGCGAGGAGAAACATAGTGTAGAAATGGTCGGTATAGCACAAGTTGTACATGCGCATAAGCGAATCTCAGCAGATGGCGAATTCTATTCATCAGATCAGTACTCATCTTCGGATTCCACTTTGAGAACCTTTCCAGACAAGGCTTACCGAACTGTTTCGATTGGACCCTCACCACTGGGTCGCCAATGTTGTGGTAGCCGTTCAAACCAAGAGTGTAGGTCTGTTTCGATTTCTTTGATCCGACCATAGCTGATGAGATAGGTCGAAGTGGGCTTGTTATCCTTCGTGACGCCCTGACCCAGGCCTTTGGTTGGGTACACATATTTGGTGACCTTGGCTAGAATTTCCATCAATTCGGAATGGGCGTTGAATGCTTGGAAGAAGGATGTTGACCCAGGGGGTGGTTGTGAAATACCCATGGGGGTAATGAATTCGTCGTCGACTTCTGTGGGAAATGGCTGGTCGATATCGTCCACATTGAGAAGGAGAGGAAAACCGAGTAGCGTAGAAACATAGATATCCATCTGTCGGATCACATAGAAGACGCGTTTCCGAATTTCTTGCTCAATGGCATCGATCTTTTCGTGTTGTAGATGTCGGTGGAGACCTATTCGCAGCGATGAACGCAAGGCGATGCCGACGAAGGAGTAACAGCTGCTGAGGTTCGACGTAGCTTGAAGAAAGAGAATGATGAATAGGAGGGCTTGCAGTGATATAAGATCACGGCAATCCGTCATATCTTGTAGTAAGGATCGTGCTGCATTATAATATTTGAGGCCTTCTTCCGTCGCTTCTCCATAGGCCATGCTTCCTGGATCGTTGTCGTCGAGGTTGTTGTACATACACCCAAGAGCCATGACAGAGAAGAGCAGCCCAAGATATTGTGTTTCTTCCTTGGTCAGGTTGTCAAGCGGCCGCTCATAAATCTTTTCCATCTGATCGTAGAAAGTGGGAACATGAACGATTCGGACTAGGCAGGTTGCGCAGCTGAGGGAGTAGTAACACAGCTTCCGGGCCACCTCCTTGGGTGGTAGCTCGGGGTAGCTCGGCACAGCGGAAAAGGGTGTGCCGACAGATGACAGAGAGGGCGAGTCGAGGCCCGGTGGTCGTTCGGTGCGTGGTAGGAAAGGTGCTTTTCCTGTTGGACCAAGCATGCCTCTGAAGTGCTCTTTCATGCGTTTCAAGAAGACGGCACCAGAGGAAATGCCGTGGAAATCCCAGCTGCCTTTTTCATCAAGATCAAGTTGGCCAACAGAGTCGATCATCGAAGTTAGGTGAGCGTCGTTTGGATCGGGCTGGGCCGGTTGGGTCGGCTGGATCTGTCGAGCCTTGGTTGCTTGAGTGCGTGCATTTTCTCGATTCCGAAATTCTTGTTGAACAGCTGGATCAAGATTGGGGTCGGCCAAATCGACATCGGGCATGAATTTGTGAAGGAGGGACTCGGCGCGTTGTAGGCGACTCTCCAGAGCTTCGATATACTGCGGTGCCGGGTTTCTTCTTCTGTTCGAGGGTTTATCGTATGTGCATTCTATGGGCTTTGGTTAGCTCGCGCGTCGCTATCGGACTCGGAGGATCCGGAGCGAGGGAGAAAATTGAGGCTGCTGCGTACCATAACTGTAGACAGAGCAGTGTGTGCATGGCTGCTTGCCATCACATTTTATTTTTTTCCGGCGGCATTCGTCACAGGCGCGCGTTACTCGTCGTCGCTTCTGAATAGGCTGGGAAGACCCGCCAGGTCGGTCGTTGGCATCGTCGTCCTCATTATCGGACTTGATGCTTGCAGATGGCGAGGGAGCATCGTTATCCTGCCAGTCATTTGTCGACAACTGGCCGGCATCGTCGTCGGCGACATTGGTTGACATATCAGGCTTCATTGAATCAGCAAAGACAATATCTTTGATGGTTTAAACGGTGGAGCGAGTTCAAGGTGGGAGGGGGCCGAGGCACTGGAGACAAGGGATCCCAAAGGTCTTTGCAGGGCACACAATACACCATCGCCGATTGACTTCGCGAACGAGTGCAAATCGCGTGGATGCGGCCTGAGAAGCATCGCGAACGCAGATGCGAAGGTTGAGGAGAGACGAGTCCAAGAGGGTGACGCTCAGGCATCGGGTAGAACAGAATGGATAGGCGGATTCACAAGCGCTTCACTCACCAGTTGTCGGGCTCGATAGCCACGCTGAAGCCGAACGTCGTGATTCAAGTATTATGATGTGCTGAAAAGGATAAAAAATAGTCGTCGCCGCCGTGCGGCAGAATTGAGACAGAGGCGGGCAGTCGAAGGGCTGCTGATTAGATGAGTTGCAGGGTCGCAGGTATCCCATGTCCCAATCGCCCCAAGACTCACGGCCTAGGCCATCAGCGTGGACAGGAGTCAGGTCAGATTCCCGCAGAGAAGAGGCGCGGACAGATGCCGAAGATGGGATGGTGATGATGGCAAGAAGGTCGCTCAAGAATCGAGTAAGAGAGGATGGTATCAAGTACGGATACAATCGCTGAGACTGGGATGGGGGAGAGAAAGCCCAGCAGCGGATTTCGCGCGACGGGGGTGGGCAAGCGGCGTTGAGAGCACGAACGAACGAACGAGCGAACGAGGAGGGAGTCGGCGAGCGGAGAGTGGATCTCGACTCGCAAAAGTACCAGGCCCAGGCTTTTGGGGCTTTCGATCGGGTCCTTTTGAGGCTTGTCAGAGGCTCAGAGCCAATGAGCACTGTACGAGCGACACAGTACAGCGTGCCGTGGTCCGTTATTCAACAATTTGTAAGGGGACGGAGACTGCCAGAAGTAGGTGCTGATGCCGCCTGAGGGAGGTGCCGCAAGACGCCGCAAGCTGCCGCAAGATGTCCAGAACTGGTGAGAGGCGATGGCAGATTTTGAGGTTTGCCTAGGTAGGTAGGATTGCAGGGATAGCACGGAGTACGAATGAGGAGCAAAGGGGATGTTGACACAAAAAAGACGTAAAAAGTTCAGTGCCAAGAATAACCAAGGCACAGAATACCGCTATGTCGAGCCAAGAGCCAGAGCCAAGCGAAATCAAAAAGCCAGTAAGCGATTAACTGACGAGGGCGGAGGGATGAGGTAGATGAAGAGGGCAGAGGAGGAGGCGCGCAAGCCAAATACGGTATTAGATAAGGGTGTCTCCGCCCGCTAGCAAAGGGCGCAGGGGAGAAGAATTGGTGAATTGAGTTGGATGTGACGATGGCTTCAAGAGACGCGAAAGACGTGGGAGATGGGGGCTCTAAATGGACGAAGAGAAGTACCAGCAATTATCAGTCAGAACCATGCAATCCGATGAACGGAGCGTTGCCGAACAGACAGAGCAATTCAAGGCAGAAAGAGAAGAAGCATGAACACCAAGCTGAAAGACGGCTTTGCTTGATGACCGGGAATAAGATGACGCTGGATACACGGCACCTTCAATGAGAACGGAGGCTTCGCGAGTGGATGTGGATGGTGGGTGGGATGGAAGGAACTCGGTGTTTTATCACTCGCACTGTGCTTCAATCGAGCGATTTGTTGCTGCAGGCAGGATCAGCCCTGGGGGTGATTTCTAGGAGTACCTGAGGTAGGTAGTGGCAGGGGGGCATCAACCACGGATTCATTCAGTTGGATGAGTTGGATGATTTGGATCCAAAGCTCTCTGGGCTCAGCAAGAAGTGCACACAACTCTCGAGTCTAGAAAATGGGCATTAGGTATTTTGTACCGCTACATGGTAACTATAATGATACTAATGGTTCTCAGAGTGCATTATCAATTTACGATATATCTAATTGTATTGGTCTATCCGTACAGTGTTCTGCCTCTCATTGCCGGTGGCTGGCCGCCGGGGTTTCTCTTGACAACTTCTTCGACGAATGAAAGCACGTATCGTCAATACGTACATGCGCGCAGCTTGTGCGGAAACACGGCTAAGACGGGACAGCAACCTCAAGAAAAGAGAAGGCATCTCCGCTGGTCAGGGCTATGCGAGTGGGCGGTGCAAGGAACAGGATGGATACACCATGATCCAAGCCGCGCGGCCACAAAATAACCTCACAGACTGAGGGCACTGACCGCGCCAAACCGTAAAATAGAGCCAAACGCACGGCTGCCGCTGTACATCCTATCACGGCGGGCTGCATGTACCGCAGCGGATACATGACTGCCGGTATTGCATAAGTGACTGCAACTGGGTAAGGTCGTAAGGCAAAGCCGCGAAAAGCGAGGTTGTGATAACGACAAAGTTCTAGACCACCATTGTCGGCGAGATCACATTGTTCAATGAGACTTGCATGGGCAGGCCTCATGGCTACACGAGCGGTCTTGTTCCCGTGTTATCTGCGAATGCAGGATGCACAATGAGAATGCATACATGACACCTTGCGAGTTGGCTTCTACCAAGACACTACTCCGATCTAACAATTTTATCACACTCCTCGGTGGTTTTTGCTTACGACTGGCTACGGTACACCATGCAAGAGTAAACTAACCCATCTCGAAAAGTGAGTCTCAGTTGATCTCAGTTGATACAATGGTTATAGAGGAGGAATGATGCTATACGGAGTACTCTGTACATACTCGAGGCATCATTTGACTGGTCCGTTGTGGTCCGGCCAGACCGAGTAACTTACTGTACATAAATTTACGTATCCCTAACTGAACGGTCAGAGACAGGCCCAACTTTATCCGCGAGCGTGAGCCCTGAAATTGTGGAATAAGCGTGAGACAACCAAGCATCCACCAGAGCGGCCGGCTCCTGAACAGTATGTCTCTCACTATAGGTAGAACGGCAGCTCCGAGGAGTCATCGTCTGGGCCTGCGCCATGACGTATCCGCACCATCTGACATCGCAGCTCACAAAGGAACAAGGCAAAAAGTAGCGTAGGTATCCCAGACAGTCTTGCACTGTTCCCGTCGTCGGGAGCCTCAGCCCTAAAGTCGGATTGTTGAGCAAGCTTAATCCGGAAGCAACCATGGCGTCGGCTCCGGGAAGAGTTACAGAAAGATGGAGGCCGCCCAGTGCTGCAGTACGCCGGCGTCGCACTGTCGTTTCTTGACCCCCCTGGGTGATTGAGCGCCACACTCGAGGCCACGGAGCCACAATCCGTACAAGTGGTAAATTGCGAGAGCCAAGTCGTCTCTTGTCAGACAACCTGAATGCCGGCCGGTGTTTTCGGTGGGCTAATTTCAGTCGACAAGATGAGGGATGTCGGCGCATGACATCAACTTCTCTATCTCTTTAAATTCTCCGGCTTTCGCCCGGGTTTGCTCCGGATATGGGTTTCAGCTGGCCGCCTGGCCATGCCTTCAAGCCCCAAATCAGAGACGAACGAACCTCTTAGGGCAGTCCTCTCGCGTCTTCGCCCCAAGATCGAAATCGCGAGGTTAATTAATTGGTGGAAAAGGTGCCCAGTGGTTCTTCATCTCTCATGTCAGAACGGTCGTCCCTTTTTGAGCCCCACTGCCTGTCCCTTCGGCCGATAAGGGCGGAGTAAGACGGACGAGAAAGGGAGAAGAAATTATGCCCTGAACCGCGCTGAGATCCATGAGGTCTTGGCCAAGGTCTTGGCACTAAAGCTTTGTTTCGACCTCTTCCATGAGACTTCCAAGAAGGATCTTCCCGGTCGATTCATGCTGGCCCTCTCAGCCCTACAATCCATAATTTTCTATGTTTTAGGTCTATTCCTAATATTCAATTCTAATTACTTTATCATGCTTGTTTGTATAGTACGTTACTGTCGACTCTCACTAACGACCGAGTCACGTCGCTAATCGTTTCCGTTACCAGCCAAGGCGCCCCTGGACGGATTTTACACGCGCCATTTTCTTTGTCGCGTCGTGAGTTGTTCGGCGTTCCATCATGTCACCCCTGCTGACGACGCATATCCTCACAATGGCGTTGAGCGAGACGGCATTCTCTGTTCTACGATGCGCTCCAAATGGGCTTCTCGCTTACGCAGTTATGAAAGCCACCGGCAAGCCGGCACACCTCCCCTAACGACATCCTTGGCTAAAGACGAACTTTGGGGTTCGATCTCGGGGATACAGGGTTCCTTGAGTGCGTGGTGATATCGCTAAGAGGACTACAGCAAGTGCCAGAGACGCCATTATGGTACGACTCGTTCATGTGGATACTTCTCGCAACCATATGCAACGTTGTCTTCGATCCCTGCTTCTAGAAGAAAACGGGAATACACCTCAAGCCTCAACAACGCCCAGCTAGTCACCGACTGGTGGGGCTAAAAGTGAGATGACGACAATGGCGGCAACTCAGTGCCAGCGACACCGCAAAATCCACCGCTCCTAGGGTGATACTTTCATGGAGATGACTCGTAGTTTGGGGGAGTTAACCAGATGGAAAAGTATGGATGGTGGCTGAAATCGTACCTGTGGACGCTTCTCGCAGGAGAGCAATGGCGGAGTGCAATGACCTTGACCAGTATCAAATCACGTATCCAATCCCAAATCTACGAATCCCAGGCCGGTTAAAACATGAAGACTTCTTTTGTTTTAAAGTCCGAGTCATCGGCTTGTTCGGCCTAACCACAGCGTAAAGTAGTTGTTGGACAAAACAGAGTCCGGTCAGCCGCCTTCCGTACGCCGAATCTGTCTGCCGATGCCGGTCCAAAAATCTGGCTCCGTGAACCGACCATCGGAGCTCATTTGTAGACCGAGTGGCTGCCGGTGTTACGAGATCAAAAGTCCGTTTTGCCAAGCCAACTGAGCTAGGCTACACCTTCGTTCACCTTGCTCCACCTTAGCCTCACCGAGATATCCCCCACCTCACGTAATACCCCAGCTCCTCCAACCCCACCGTAGCCTGAAGGTCACCAACCCATGCTATCCACCAAACATCAAGCTCCAGAGCTCTACCGAATTATCAAATATCGCCCGTGAAGAGCTCTAGGTGCTTGACTATCGACTATCACCTTCGTCATGGCCGCGTCGAGCTCTTTGCTGGTCTTCTTTACCCAGATGAGCAACCAAGGCGGCACCATCGTCAGAGGTTCGTTCAGCCACCGCTAGCCTGTGTTCTCGTTCTCGTTAATCTCGTGAGCCTGCAATCTTTTGAACCTTTGATACTAACTAGTCCGTACCTCCAGATCAGCCCAAGCTCGACCTCGATCTTTACCTCCAGAACTACACTGGTTCGTCATTACAACCCTGCCGATGCCATTTCCTTCGACCGGCTAACGAGCTCCGTTACCTCAGGCCGGACAAGATTCGATCGCCTCCTCCTTGTCGGAAAGTCCTCAGTACCGCTATGTATCGATGCGCTCAAGGCCGCCACGGCAGAAGCCAAGGCCGGCTCAGATGTGTCCCAGTACATTGATGCCTGGGACTGCATCCGCATCGCTGCACCTGGAGAGCCAGAGGCCCAAAGAGATCAAACATGGATCGACAACACCGAGCGCGCGAACAAAGCCGAAACTGCACGTCTCGAGTCCCAGCTGAAACAGTACCGCCATAACTTAATTAAGGAGAGCATTCGGGTACGCTTTCGCCGTGAATCACAGGATCGGCCAATACTAACCTTCCCTTCAGATGGGCAACGAGGACCTGGGCACGCATTTTGAGAAAACTGGACTTTTAACTGAGGCAGCCGAGGCGTACAATCGTATGCGCCAGGACGTGACTACCACCAAACACATCATCGACTGCGGCATGCACCTCGTCAACGTCAACCTTTATCGTCGTGACTGGACTATGGTCATTAACAGCCTCGGCAAAATCACCGGAGTCCAGAGTGGCGAAGAAGAGAAGTTCTATCAGCCCTTCACTAAGCTCGTGTCTGGCATTGCCCTACTCGGTCTTAAGCACTATGGCGAGGCAGCCAAAAACTTCCTCCAGATCGACTTTACGTTGCCTCCCACGCAGTACAACCACATCGCCAGTCCCAACGACATTGCTATTTATGGAGGTCTACTCGCCCTAGCCACCATGGAGAGAAAGGAGCTTCAATCTCGTGTTCTAGACAACCAATCATTTCGGTCATTCCTCGAGCATGAGCCGCACATCCGGAAAGCCATCAGCCTCTTTGTCAATGGCAGATACTCTAACTGCTTGTCAATCTTGGAGTCGGTCCGAACTGACTACCTGTTGGACATTTACCTGCAGCGACACGTTGCAACGATCTACTCGCAGATCCGGGACAAGTGCATTATTCAGTACTTTGTCCCCTTCTCGTGTGTCACTCTGGAGAGTCTAAATCGGGCTTTTGCACCAGAAGGAGAGTCCATTGAGGGCGAGCTTGTGTCCATGATTCGTGAGGGAACTCTCAAGGCTAGACTGGATGCAAAGAACAAGGTCCGTCCAATCCAGCCCACTTGACGCGGGCACAGCATATACTAACAATCTGCAGTTGCTCATTGCTGTGCAGCCTGACCCGCGTCTTGAGATGCAGAAGCAGGCCATCGAAGTCGCTCGCCAATACGAGCTCGAGGCCAGCGAAAGACTTCGTCGCATGAGCATCATTGCCGCCAGCCTTGAGGTTGTGGGCAAGAGACAGTCGCATGCTGGCCACCCTGGCCAAGGAATCAACGAGACGTGGTATGACGAGAACAAAGCACCAGGCCTAGCAAGCGGGGGTGAAGTTTAGGCACGGAACTCTTCGATGTTGGCTCCAGTTCGTCGCGGCATGAAGCGTTTGGAGTTAAGCGCGGATCGTAAAGGGGAAGACAAGAAGACCGAGAGATGAAAAATGCATCCATTACGGCCCAGGCGTTCGGGTTACCGGTTACCAATGCACGTCAAACGACGTGTTCTTATGTTGAAGCTAGACTAGGCGTACAGGGGCATCCTTTGGCATGAAATTACCAGCCTATTGTTTCTAATTCGCGCTGTCTTCATCTTCCGTATTGTACGGGGGTATCATCCATAATATCATGCAGTCTTCTATCTCTCAGACATCACTGTATCCTCCTTTCGCCATCGTTCTCTCAACCCATCAGCTGCCGCAGATCCGTAGGCGGCCACCGCACCTGCGCAAAGGTAAGACAGCGCTTAATGCTTTGCAAATACTTGCGAGTAACCTCGTCACCCATGACATGGCCTTTTTCACCATTGTGCAACTTCTCGCGAGCGCTTCGCTCGTGAATACCAACCATGGTCACACCGATGGGCCATGCTGCCTTGCCAATGCTCAGGCGGAGGTATCCATCGTTGGCATCAACGTAGCGGCGCTCTTGAAGAGCTTGGACGATCTCTATGATGGGCTTGAGGAGGTCGTCGTCGAGATATCCTTGTTCGAACTTGCGGAAAAGCTATGAGTTGTTAGTATCCAGTTCAATAGGTCGACTTGCAAGTAGTGAGCACCTACCGGCTTCATGTTCTCGCGAGTCTGCACCATGGCGTTGTATGCTGTTTTGCTGGTACTCGTGTCCTTCTTTTCAGCTTCCATTACCCGCTCATACTCCGTCAGAACCATCGTAAAGTAGCTCGCCAGTTGTCGGAACAGCCACTTTCTGCCCTCTTTATCCTTTGGCACTGTATCATCAACCTTCATGTCCTTCTCCTCCACAAGCTCCAACGTCGTCGGTATCGGCCCCTTCGTCATCACCGTCGTCAACCTGCGATACCGCCTCACCCTTGCAGTATGGCTCTCCCCAAACAACGCTATCGGCTCGCCAAGCGCTCTCAGCTTCTCAACTAGCTCCTCCTCCGGTACATCCTCGCTCGCGTGGACGTCGTTCTCGGCATCCTCACTCTTAGCCTTTACCAGCTCCGGCAGACCAAGTCGTTTACGACGCGCGCGCTCCTCATCGGCCTCCTGTTCTTCACGTCTTTGGCGTGACTCCTCGGCAAGTCTGCGGCGCTTCTCTTCGCGTGCGACGTTCTCGACGGCGGTGTCTTCCTCGCGCTTGCGCTTCGCGGCGGCTTTGGCCTCGCGCTCGGCTTCAAGGGCTTTTTGCTCGGCGATGTAGGCTTCTTTTCGCTGCGCTTCGACTTCTGAGCGCTTGAGATATTTTTTGTCGTCGTTACTGGAGCTCTTCTTAGATTTAAAGAGCTCCTTGTTCATCAACGCCGCGAAATCCATGGCAACGTAGATGACGTTTCGCACGTCTGAGGATGATCAATCCGTTGACGCAGGAAAAAGATGCACAAGATCTGAATGATTTGGTATGCTCAAACCGTGGAACACGATGTCTTTGGGTGTTTCGGTGATTTTGAAGTGGCCGTCTCGAAGTGTAAGTCGAAAGATGAAGAGACGTTCTGGTCATCAAGTCCTTATCGATTGCGGTTATATCACGGCAAAAATTCAGCGCCACTCCCCCAATGTGATGGTCATTCAATACATTCTGTCACACTGCGACCGTTAAAACGAAGAATCGCTCAGCTATTTATTTTCCTGTTTATGAGCATATTCTACGTTCCGTGAGGATCCAATCGTTCAGGACATGGCATCTCCACCACCAAAGCCACCTCGGGAAGACACGACCCCCTTCTTATTACAGCTCTTCTATCGAACTGGAGCTCTCCACAGGTACTTGCAGCCCCATCATTCTCGAGATCGCATACCAACCATGGCTCTTTGATAGACCAGACGACTTTGCGTCGCATACTCTACCACCACACATCTCCGTGTACACATGGTCTGATTGCACTCTCAACGAACTAGCTCTGGAGCTCGCCGCCACCAAACCTTCAGTCTTCCCCACGCCCGCTATCGGAACTCGTCTAGTGTTCCAGCTCGTCTTCCCAGATCTACGCAATGCCAGCGAAGTCGCCAATGCACCTCCACGATTTGGAGCTAAAGACCTCGGAAGTATTGTAATAGGCGAGAGCGAGCCTGGTGCCGAAGCGTCAGATGATATCGACATGGATGCCCCGACGAGAGGTGTCAAGGACAACGATAAGACGCTCAACGACGCGCGGTTCGTGGTCGGCGACTATATCTCCTGCGCAGTGCTACCGCCTCTTTCAGATGGATCAGTGGCACCTGTATCAAGCGTGCGACGGGAACAGGCTTCCGGCCCACGCGATGGTCGAGGAGTTTATCGTGGAGGTTTTCAGGGCCGAGAGAACGGCTTTGGCCGTGGCGCCGGCGGCTTCCGTGGAGGGGGGGGCGGTTGGAGAGACGATGTCGGAGGCGGTTTTCCCATGGGCGAGTGGAGGAGGGGTGAGAGGTTACCTGATGCCCCTGTTGGGAGGCCGAGGGGCAGAGGAAGATGGTAAGGGAGTGAGAAACATACTATGAACAGGTTGGCGGCGTCACGATAGGTTATACCCAATTTCCATTTGACATTTTATCTGAATTTCACGATATTCGGGACCCGTCCGTTGTTATCGTTTAACTCCTCGTTCCATTGAATTTCTGCCATGGGCTCTATCCCAAGCTGGACGCTTTATATTTACAATTCCTACACCTCCGGCATCGAGTGAACTTATTTCTCGTAGATGAGGTCGCCCTTTCGTTTCGCCCGGAAGTCCCACAGTCCCTTCGATTGTCAGTGTTCCGTCGTGTATCGCGTTTCTTGGCCAACTCACGTCGGTCTTGTAGGCAATGTAGCCCATGATGGCGGGGATCACGGCGACGTAGATGAAGGTGATCTTGGCGGTTCGGGGCGTCCATCGGAAGTAGTGATGACGGGATTTCATCATAGCTGGATTCCATCGCGTTAGAGGGACTCGTGGAAGGGGGCGGTCGTCGATGCCAGGGAGAAGTCACGCACACTGATACTTCAGGTAAGCCGGGTCCGGCTTGACGTCTGTTGGGCGGCGGTTAGCGAGGGGTGAACTATCGACGTGGCGAGGGACCTACTGAGGTGCGCCATTTTGATTGACGGTAGCTGGTGTCTTGCTATGGCGGTTTAGGGGTGAATTGGCCGTCGAGCTGGAGTTTGTTCGTCTTGGAAACGAACGAATGGTCGGAGCCCGTTGAACGTTTAATGTTTAGGTAATACAATTTTAGTCTCTGCCATTGGTTCGTGTTGACAGGCCTTAGTCGACTCCAACTAACTTACCCTGTAGCCTCACGTTGATAATCTTCAAGAACCCGAAATGCGCCCATGGCATTAATTACTCCGGAGATTGGTTGCTCCCGAGCTCGGTCAAGTTGTTTATTTGCTCTGGAACCCGTGGTTTCAACCATTGACCCTCTATACTACCTACACGCATTGGATTACCTCGCTCCGGGGCATGACTCTCATGTCACTTCAGACCCACCTGCAGCCACGCGATCTAAGAAAAATATAGCATACAGATTTATCAGTTTAACAACCAGCAATATTAGTATTTTTCTTAACTAAAAAGAAGAAGAGAATAATACTAAAGATTATAAAAGCTTAATAATTCGGCTGTGTTTCCTTTCTGCTGTGATTCTCTTACAGCTGGGTTTTTTTTAGTTGGCATTTTAATATGCATCTCTAGGTAGGTATGCATTGATCTGTTTTTTAGCCTTATTCAACACCCACAGGTAGATCAAGGCAGGAAGGTAGGTAGGTATGCATTGCATCGTTTTATTTCACACTTCAGACCCGTTCTCCTTCTTGAATCAAGGACTTTATTTTGAACAGTAAGTATGGTTGATGCATGGAGATACGGCTGCTGCATATCGTGATTCAATGCAACTGAGAAGTTTACTGGATTTGGCTGATGTGCTTGTGGCATTGGGTATGATGCCTCTACTACCTATGTAGATTGCTGTATTTTCTCTCCACTGGGCTGCCTTGATCTACTGATGGCTGCTGAATATAAGGCAGAAAGAATCATTTAAATAAAACCAAACAAACAAATAGCAAAACCAGCCCTAGCAACAGGCCAATTCACTCGCTGTGAGAATATTCATTGCTGAGTGAAGCACCTATGTATGGCGCCTCAAGACTTTGAAGTATTGCTCACGTGACCAGATAGACCCACATGCCCCTAGCGCGTTCTCATCCTACCAGAAATTTGTCTTGAATGAGGCAACTTTGCACCAAGAGCCCTCTATCATCGCCGTCCTGCTCGTTGTTGCGCTAAAACCTGCGCGACCAGCATCTGTTTCACCCACAGACGCCAGAGAGAGAAGGATTAAACGCAATACTGCGGATAGCGAGCTCGACGCAGCAGCGCGTCTGAATACGCGCCTCGGCGTGAAGCCATCGAGCCGCAAATTTACGACATCGAAGGTCGAGCGCATCACGAAACAATCATGTCGCAACCACCTCCGCCACCTCCTCCAGGCTGGGGACAACCACCGCCTCCTCCTCCTCCTCCGCCCTCGTCGTCTCTACCTCCGCCTCCCTCAACACCGGCTCCTCCGCCACCCGGCTATCGCCCCCCGACCGATCCTCAAGTCGCTAAGTTCGCGCAGAAGAAGAAGGAATGGATTAGGAGCCAGCGCAACCGATTCGGGGAGAAGCGGAAGGGAGGGTTTGTTCAGACACAGAAGGCCGATATGCCCCCGGAGCATCTGCGAAAGATCGTCAAGGATATCGGTGATGTGTCGCAGAAGAAGTACACCAACGACAAGCGAAGCTACCTAGGAGCTCTCAAGTTCATGCCCCATGCAGTCTTGAAGCTTCTCGAGAATATGCCCATGCCGTGGGAGTCGGCACGTGAGGTCAAGGTTCTATACCACGTTAACGGTTGCTTGACCCTGGTCAACGAGATCCCCCGAGTCATCGAACCCGTCTTCTTTGCGCAGTGGGCAATGATGTGGACATTCATGCGAAAGGAAAAGGCCGATCGACGACTATTCAAGCGCATGCGATTCCCGCCTTTCGATGACGAGGAACCTCCACTGTCATGGTCCGAGAATCTGGAGGATGTCGAGCCTCTGGAGCCGATCCAGATGGAGCTTGACGAGGATGACGACGCGGCTGTTTACGAATGGTTCTACGAACATAGGCCCCTCCTGGATACCCCTCATGTCAATGGGCCTAGTTACAAGTCTTGGAACCTCACATTACCCCAGATGGCCACACTGTTTCGTCTCAGTCGACCTCTTGTCTCCGATGTTGTGGACAAGAACTACTTCTACCTTTTCGACCTCAAGAGCTTGTTAACAGCCAAGGCCCTCAACGTTGCCCTGCCTGGCGGACCTCGATTTGAACCCTTGTATAAGGACATTGACCCTAATGACGAGGACTTTGGCGAATTCAACGCCATCGACCGCATCATCTTCCGAAACCCCATCCGAACGGAGTTCCGAGTTGCTTACCCTTTTCTTTACAATTCATTGCCAAGGAGTGTACACCTGTCATGGCACTCTCACCCTCAAGTCGTGTTTAACCGAGCGGACGACCCCGACCTCCCAACCTTCCACTTCGATCGCCGGATCAACCCTATCTCCTCACGAACTGTCGCGCCGAAGAATGTCGAAGTCCCACACGAGGATGACCTATTTGGAGCTGGAAACATTGAAGACCCCGAGGAAGACGCATTCGAGCTGCCTGCTGGAGTTGAGCCATTCCTTGCCGACGATAACCTCGAAAATGAGGACACATCGTCAGCTGTCGAGCTGTGGTGGGCACCATATCCCTTTGATCGACGCTCAGGACGTATGGTACGCGCACAGGATGTGCCCTTGGTTAAGCAGTTTTACCTCGAGCATCCCCCATCTGATCGGCCTCCAGTCAAGATCCGGGTTTCTTACCAGAAGCTTCTCAAGAACTTTGTGCTCAATGAGCTTCACAAGAAAAAGCCCAAGGCACAGAACAAGCAGAACTTGCTGCGATCTCTCAAGCAAACCAAGTTCTTCCAGCAGACCAGTATCGACTGGGTTGAGGCTGGTCTGCAGGTCTGCCGCCAAGGTTTCAACATGCTCAACCTCCTCATCCACCGCAAGAACCTCACCTACCTTCACCTGGATTACAACTTCAACCTGAAGCCCGTCAAGACATTGACAACCAAGGAGCGAAAGAAGTCTCGCTTCGGAAACGCATTCCACCTGATGCGTGAAATCCTCAGATTGACGAAATTGATCGTCGATGCCCAGGTGCAATACAGACTTGGTAACATTGATGCTTTCCAGCTTGCGGATGGCATCTTGTACGCCTTCAACCATGTTGGTCAGCTCACGGGTATGTACCGATATAAGTATAAGTTGATGCACCAAATCCGAACTTGCAAGGATCTGAAGCATCTCATCTACTATCGTTTCAACTCTGGGCCTGTTGGCAAAGGTCCTGGTTGTGGTTTCTGGGCTCCTGCCTGGAGAGTCTGGCTTTTCTTCATGCGAGGTATCATTCCCCTCCTCGAGAGATGGTTGGGCAATCTCCTGTCCCGCCAGTTCGAGGGTCGACACAGCAAGGGAGTTGCAAAGACCGTCACCAAGCAGCGTGTGGAGTCTCACTTCGATCTGGAGCTCCGTGCGTCTGTCATGGCTGATCTCATGGACATGATGCCCGAGGGTATCAAGCAGAACAAGGTCAATACCGTGCTCCAGCATCTGTCCGAGGCGTGGAGATGCTGGAAGAGCAACATCCCATGGAAGGTGCCTGGCTTGCCTGCACCCATCGAGAACGTCATTCTGCGATATGTCAAGTCAAAGGCAGACTGGTGGATCTCGGTCGCTCACTACAACCGTGAACGTATTCGACGAGGAGCCACGGTTGACAAGACTGTAGCGAAGAAGAACGTTGGCCGTTTGACTCGACTTTGGCTCAAGGCTGAGCAAGAACGACAGCATAACCACATGAAGGACGGACCCTATGTCTCGTCAGAGGAAGCTGTCGCCATTTACACCACAACTGTGCACTGGCTTGAGTCTCGCAAGTTCTCACCCATCCCCTTCCCAAGTGTTTCCTACAAGCACGACACGAAAATCTTGATCCTTGCTCTGGAGCGCCTGAGGGAGGCGTACTCGGTGAAGGGTCGCCTCAACCAAAGCCAACGAGAAGAGCTGGCCCTGATTGAGCAGGCCTATGACAGCCCTGGCACAACCTTGGAGCGCATCAAGCGGTTCTTACTTACCCAGCGAGCCTTCAAGGAAGTGAACATCGACATGAACGACAACTACAGCACCATTAACCCTGTTTATGACATTGAGCCTATTGAAAAGATCAGCGATGCTTACCTGGACCAGTATCTGTGGTATCAGGCGGACCAGCGGCATCTCTTCCCGGCGTGGATCAAGCCTTCAGACTCGGAGGTTCCACCGCTGCTGGTTTACAAATGGGCGCAGGGTATCAACAACTTGGGTAGCGTCTGGCAGACCGAGAACGGCGAGTGCAATGTCATGATCGAGACTGAGCTCTCCAAGGTTTATGAGAAGATGGAGCTTACGCTTCTCAACTCTTTGCTGAGGTTGATCATGGACCACAACTTGGCGGACTACATCACAGCCAAGAATAATGTCCAGCTTACGTACAAGGACATGAACCACGTCAACAGCTACGGCATGATTCGTGGTCTGCAGTTCTCGGCATTTGTGTTCCAGTACTATGGTCTTGTTTTGGATCTTCTGCTCCTTGGTCCTCAGCGGGCCAGTGAGATTGCTGGCCCGCCACAGAGCCCCAACGATTTCTTGCAGTTCCGCGACCGCGAGACCGAATCTAGCCATCCCATCCGACTGTACACCCGATATATCGACAAGGTTTGGATTTTCCTCCGATTCACTGCCGAAGAGTCTAGAGATCTTATCCAGCGGTTCCTCACTGAACAACCCGACCCTAACTTTGAGAATGTCATTGGATACAAGAGCAAGAAGTGCTGGCCTAGAGACTCTCGTATGCGCTTGATGCGTCATGACGTGAACCTGGGCCGCGCTGTCTTCTGGGATCTGAAGAACCGTCTTCCTCGATCAGTGACGACAATTGACTGGGATGACAGTTTTGTCAGTGTCTACAGCCGCGATAACCCGAACCTGCTGTTCTCCATGTGTGGATTTGAGGTCCGCATCCTGCCAAAGATTCGCAACCAGAATGAAGAGTTTCCGGTCAAAGATAGTGTCTGGTCTCTCGTCGACAACACTACAAAGGAGAGGACAGCACACGCCTTCTTGCAAGTCACTGAGGAGGATATCCAAAAGTTCAACAATCGTATTCGGCAAATTCTTATGTCTTCGGGCTCCACTACATTTACAAAGATCGCCAACAAGTGGAACACGGCGTTGATTGCGCTCTTCACCTATTATCGAGAGGCTGCTGTTTCCACTGTCGACCTGCTTGACACTATTGTAAAGTGCGAGACCAAGATCCAGACTCGAGTCAAGATCGGATTGAACTCCAAGATGCCTTCTCGTTTCCCTCCTGCTGTCTTCTACACTCCTAAGGAACTTGGTGGTCTCGGCATGATTTCCGGCTCTCATATTCTTATTCCTGCGAGTGATAAGCGCTGGTCTAAGCAAACTGATACTGGCGTTACTCACTACAGGGCCGGTATGACCCATGACGAGGAGACTTTGATTCCCAACATTTTCCGTTACATCATCCCTTGGGAGGCCGAGTTTATTGACTCTCAGCGAGTCTGGACCGAGTATTCTCAGAAGCGTCTCGAGGCTAACCAACAGAACCGTCGCCTTACTCTTGAGGATCTTGAGGATAGCTGGGACCGTGGTTTGCCTCGAATCAACACTCTGTTCCAGAAGGACCGAAGTACCCTGAGCTTTGACAAGGGTTTCCGTGCCCGCGCTGAGTTCAAGGTCTTCCAGCTTATGAAGAATAATCCCTTTTGGTGGACCAGTCAGCGCCATGACGGAAAACTTTGGAATCTCAACGCCTACCGAACTGATGTTATTCAGGCCCTTGGCGGTGTCGAAACCATCCTGGAGCACACTTTGTTCAAGGCCACAGGATTCCCATCCTGGGAGGGTCTCTTTTGGGAAAAAGCTTCAGGCTTTGAGGATGTATGCTCGGCCTTTTTGAAATAATTAAAGAAATGGTAATGCTAACTCGTTTACTAGTCGATGAAATTCAAGAAGTTGACCAACGCCCAGCGTTCCGGTCTGAACCAGATCCCCAACCGTCGCTTCACTCTCTGGTGGTCCCCCACTATTAACCGAGCCAATGTGTACGTCGGTTTTCAGGTGCAGCTTGATCTCACGGGTATCTTCTTGCACGGCAAGATCCCTACCCTTAAGATTTCGCTTATCCAGATCTTCCGAGCGCATTTGTGGCAGAAGATTCACGAGTCCGTCGTCATGGATCTGTGCCAGGTGTTTGATCAGGAACTAGAGTCGCTCGGCATTGAGACAGTTCAGAAGGAGACTATTCACCCTCGAAAATCGTACAAGATGAACAGCTCTTGTGCCGATATCCTGCTCTTCTCTAACCACAAATGGAATGTCACTCGTCCATCACTTCTCTACGATACCAAGGATGTTATTGAACCCACTACTACCAACAAATTCTGGGTTGATGTACAGCTTCGGTATGGCGATTACGACTCTCATGACATTGAGCGATACACTCGTGCCAAATATCTCGACTACACAACCGATAGCGCCAGTATCTACCCCTCGGCGACTGGCCTCATGATTGGTATCGATCTTGCCTACAACCTTTACTCCGCTTATGGCATGTACTTCCCCGGCTTGAAGGTCCTCGTCCAGCAGGCGATGGCCAAAATCATGAAGGCCAACCCCGCTTTGTATGTTTTGCGCGAGCGAATCCGAAAGGGTCTGCAGCTCTACGCGTCGGAGAGTAACCAGGAGTTTCTCAACTCGCAGAACTACTCTGAGCTCTTCAGCAACCAGACGCAGTTGTTCATCGATGACACCAACGTCTACCGTGTGACTATTCACAAGACATTTGAGGGTAACTTGACGACCAAGCCCATCAACGGCGCTATCTTCATCTTCAACCCGCGAACCGGTCAGCTGTTCCTCAAGATCATCCACACCAGTGTCTGGGCTGGACAGAAGCGTCTGGGCCAGCTCGCCAAGTGGAAGACGGCCGAAGAAGTGGCCGCTCTGATCCGGTCGTTGCCCGTGGAGGAACAGCCCAAACAGCTGATTGTAACTCGAAAGGGTCTTCTGGATCCTCTCGAGGTTCACCTACTTGACTTCCCCAACATCTCCATCCGAGCGTCCGAGCTCCAGTTGCCATTCCAGGCCGCTATGAAGGTTGAGAAACTCGGAGACATGATCTTGCGTGCCACCGAGCCTCAGATGGTGCTCTTCAATTTGTATGATGAGTGGCTCAAGAGCATCTCTTCCTACACTGCCTTTTCCCGTCTCATTCTGATCCTGCGTGCGCTGCACGTCAACCCGGACAAGACAAAGTTGATTCTCCGGCCAGACAAGACCGTCATCACTCACGAACACCATATCTGGCCATCACTGTCGGATGAGGAGTGGATCAAGGTCGAAACGCAGCTCCGAGATCTTATCCTGAACGACTACGGAAAGAAGAACAACGTCAACGTGTCTAGCTTGACGAGCAGTGAAGTGAGGGATATCATCCTGGGTATGGAAATCTCCGCACCATCCATGCAGCGACAGCAAGCCGCCGAGATTGAGAAGCAGCAGCAGGAGCAAGCGCAGTTGACAGCTGTGACCACCAAGACGCAGAACGTCCATGGCGAAGAGATTATTGTGACGACAACATCGCAGTTTGAGCAACAGACGTTTGCCTCCAAGACGGAGTGGCGAACTCGAGCCATTGCTACATCGAACCTGCGGACTCGGGCAAAGAACATCTATGTCTCTTCAGTCGACAACGAGCTGGATGACATCACCTACGTCATGCCCAACAACATCCTGAAGCGATTCATCACCATTGCGGATCTGAGAGTGCAGGTTGCTGGTTACCTGTACGGCTCACCAGCACCGGACAATGACCAAATCAAGGAGGTCAAGTGTATTGTGATGATTCCTCAGATCGGTGGTCTACGCAACGTACAGCTGCCACATCAGCTCCCTCAGAGCGAGTTCCTTGAAGGCATGGAGCCGCTGGGTATGATTCACACCGTGTCCGGTAATGAGCTGCCGTACATGTCCGCCATGGACGTGACGGAGCACTCGAAGCTCCTCGACGCGCACAGGGAATGGGACAAGACCAACACCGTGACGGTTTCGGTAGCTTTTACTCCCGGCAGTGTGTCTCTGTCCGCCTGGGGCCTCACCCCCGCTGGCTACAAGTGGGGAGCTGAGAACAAGGACCTCCAGAGCGACCAGCCTCAGGGCTTCACGACAACGATGGGTGAAAAGCGCAAGCTGTTGCTGAGCCCGCGTTTCAGGGGCTTCTTCCTGGTGCCGGACGACGGCAAGTGGAACTACAGCTTCATGGGAAGCGCGTTCGCCGGCATGGAGAAGAAGCCTGTGCATGTCAAGTTGGACACGCCGCTATCGTTCTACAGCGACCAGCACAGACCAGTGCACTTCCATAGCTTTGCGGAGCTGGAAGACATCTGGGTTGACCGATCGGACAACTTTGCGTAAAAGAGGTGCGTGAAGCGGCCCCTCGGAGATCCGCCTGGAGTACCCCCCAAAACAAGGCATGAACACGAGCGCTATGGAGATAAGCACGGGTATAGGGCATGGTAGGGAGGACAACTGGGATGGACATGGAAGAACGATCACCGCACGAAGCACAGACAGGAGGGGGAAAACTGGATCATGGCAATCTATTTTGTTCGGCATCTGGATTGATGCTGGGATATGCTTTGCGGGTAAGCAGTCCATGCGCGGCTTCTAAGCAGCCACCGCCGATGCGTGCGCCGGCGGGTCGCGCACGTGCATTTAATAAGTAGGGAGGCGTTCTTTTGTCGAAGGAGATGAAAGCATTTTGCTGTATTTGATTAGCTACCTTAGGCAGACAGACTCGATGTCTTTGTTGTAAAATAAGATAAAAACGGTTCATGGAAAAATTGAGACCGAGATGACCAGTTAACCAAAAATCGTAGAGAGGATGACGCATTCGGACATGTTTCTGGACGGGATGATTTCCTGATCTGGTCATGGCAGGCTCTGTGATTCGTGAGCGTGGGTTCCGCCCGGTCTTAATTCCTATTGCAAGGCGGCGAGAAATTCTAGATACCATATTAATAAACCTGCCTAGTCTAGGCTCCTCTAAGTTTAGAATAGCTTTTATTATTGATCTTATGATTGCTCTTTAGGTAAAGAAGTTAGGAACTTACCTACCTCAAGGCAAGGTCTTGGGTATCAGGTAATGTTATCCCCCCGCTGAAGTCAAAAATAAGCTGTCAAACAGCTGGAGGGCGGAAGCTGGAAGGGGCTGCATGGATGACCCACGTCATTAGCCGGGCTTTTGACCGACTTCTTGGGAAGAGACTGGGATGAGCAAAACTGGGCAGACTGGGGAGCACAGGGAGTTTACGGGGACCCTGCTGGCAGGCGGCTTCACCGAGGGCGTGGAACCGCGCCTTGAGTTGGATCATGTACGTGGGGGAGTGAAATTGGTTCCTTATGCATTCATGCGTCGCGCCTGAAGCGAGCTGAACAGATGAGTAGAAACGCGTAAAGTGGACGTGGACTGTGCGGCATCGCGGACGGATTAGTCACTTGAACGGCATTGCATGTTGGACCGGAAGGCGTAGGTGGCGCTGGGATGGGATGGACCATAACCATGGGCGATAGTTCCGAGGCTTTGGATAGGGTATCTTGAGATTCGCCGCCCGTTCATCCAACACGGGGTTGAGATCTGCAGCGGGTGATTTCTGCTGACGTCGATTGCTATTTTAATCATCCATGTCAGCAGCGCCCAACCATGACCCTGACCCGCAATGAATGGATAGTCTGCCGCGCTCTCAGCGCGGCGCCTGTACCTGCGCAAGTGGTGGTACGAGTGTCCCCCCAATGGCGTCAAAGGGGAGCTCGGCAAGATGGTCGATCCTGCCCCAGAGTTCGGTCTTTAAGATGGAGGGTGTTCGTGAGAGGGAGCCCAGTACCACCTCCTAGTTCCCGGCCGTTGGGTTTGCGCTTGGCGGCTCACGCTTGGGGCTTGCTCAACGGTGGACGGAGGAGGATGACGATGATGATGATGATGATGATGATCTCGAGTTGGTGCGTTTATGGCCCATGGTACTCTGTATCTTGCCGCGCAATAATGCAATGTGGACGATCTCTTGCTCATTGTGCAATCAAGCTTAGCTTGCGGACGAGGGATTAACGGCGTAGGCTCCTGCGAATCGATGAAGCGTAAGAGCTGTGATCTGCCGATCAAGATTCGCGATCTCGACTTTATATCTTTGCGACGTGGATAATGCCGATGGTGTGGATGATGTCCTGTCGATGGTATTGACGATGATGTTGCTACTGTTACTGTTGTATTGGATGATTGATATCCATGGATGACTGGGATTAGCCTGTCTCGATCGTGGGAGGAGATGCTGTATTGCATCCACTTGCTGCCGCTTGCCGTTTGGTTATCTGATGCTCTTCCCTTCTTGCCCTCTTTGCTCTCTCTTCGTTTTCTGGGAACTCCTCTCGTCTTGATTTGGTCACAGGCCCCTGCTCTCGTGACCCAGCCTCCCCATCTCCCCCTTTGCCCCCTTTAGCACATGCCTCAACTTCTCCCTCTTTGCATTGCGTTTTGATAGCATCACTCAAATTTAAGCCCATCCATCGTCGCTTACTTTCTCTAAATTCCTCTAGAGGACCAACCGCCCGGCCACGCCTGCTCACGCCGTCTTCAATTACCAAATTGGTGCCCGTCCTCCAGTGATGGCCAGGATTGTCGCGCTAGTCTAGGCCGCCCTGCACACGCTAGAAGGTCATTCTAGAAGGTCATCCCGACTCCTGTGCCAGGGTCCTGGAATGCGATCCCCGTTGACGCCCATGACGATGATGGCAGCGCTGTGCCACTTGGCTTCTTGCACGCTGAGACTCCTTTTGCTGGAGGCTCCGCGGCCTCAATGTGTCTCGTCGGAGACGACGCCCTTTTCTGCCTTCACTTAATGCGCGTACCCCGGTCCAACATGCGTTTAGAGCATCTCGAAACGCTCGCTTGCACTGCATGGTGCGCTGACCAGACCGGCAAGCTCATTCCGCGGAGAGCCTGATTGAGTGGCATTAAGCATTGACGTGTGCAATCTTGGAGACCCCGAACGGCACACCAACGCCCACTCAATAGGGCTGCTCCGAGCACGCCGGCCGTGGATGATGACGAGCATGAGTGCCCGTGCCTTCTAGACGCCGTGATTTCGTTATCGTCGCTAGAGTTCAAGCGAAGAGCGCTCAAAGCCGTTTGCGCTTGGCCCAGGTCGAGTTCCCAGCATCTTGGATCCGCTTGCTCCATCCCTCTAAGCTCATCGCCGGAGCTCCATCTTTTCGGACTCAATGACCTTACTAGCAGCTCTTCTCCGCGCACCCTTTCTCTCGCCAAGTCAGTCATCTCGGCCTTCTTTCTGATGCGGATGCGGCTGCCGCTGATTACTCTCAGCCCTTGGTTCCCTTTTGATCAATTCCAGAGGGTTGGTTCGCAAGGTTGATTTTACCGTCTCCATCCCCGGTTAGTCCCCATGGTCACGCACCCAACTGTGCCCTGTCCAGGAGCTCAGTGGTCTAGCCCCGATTCTTGCGAAGCCACTTCTGCACAGTCTAACGTTACTTTGTCCCTGAGTGGGGAAGCTTCCTCGACTTCAGCCACAGTGGACTGGGTTATCGATCTAGACAGCAACATCATGGCGTGCGTGCTCACTTAACCAATCTGGAACTGTCCCGGCTACCCGGCGTACAGACTTTATCGCTCAACATGGGCATTTCCCTGCTTTTCCATCCAGGTTTCTCAAGTGGCCGTTACCGCCTTGTGGAGATGGCTCTGGTTCTTGGCTGCGATCTAGTCTACTACATACTACGTAGTAGTTGGTAGACGTGATCCTGGTTGTGCCATCTAATATAGCAGACCCTGGATGTATTATATCCCTACTCCACATTGTTGAATGGTGGACCTCTCCTGTCCAGCAACGGGCACCAGAACCCTTTTCTCCCCTGTTGCCACGCCATCAGCTCGGCACCCGCTCCTTTTGGCCTTCGTTGGTTTGGAAACACGGCGGAAAAAAGGGCATTGACTGTTAGGTTGTCATGCCTCTGTGCGGCTATTCTTGGCCAACTCAGTCACCTCAGCCTGGCCTAGTCCCGCTCTCAAGGCGAGGCGCGTTTCACCTTCGAGTCGTCCCCCAATAAGCGCCGCCGCCCAGCGTCCTTCCATGTCGTCTGCTTCGACGCAGTCACCTTTTCCTTTTCCCAATTATTCAGTGTGCAGGGATTCCGGGATGGCAATTTGCCATCTAGACGGGAAAGCTCGCGTTCAGGGCGTTGCTACCGCATTGCGCTCTCACCCTTGCCAACTATCATGGATGTCAGGGGTGGCTCTTGTTTCTATATCCGGCACCCTGGGGACCATGGCATAAGATCGTCAAATTGACTACCCTCCCGACCCTGGCCTAGGTTGGCAGGCAGTCTCCGCAACCCAGCGCAGGACGGACGGGGGTTGTTCTCCTACGGGACTGAACAAAATCTCGAAGTGCTTTAACCTGCAGCATGAACAGAAAGGCAGCATCAGAGATCCACTCCCTCTGCTACCCTGCTTTAGCTACTCCGTCATCAGACGATATAGAGCGGCCCTTGCCCTGGCAAGCGCTGCCAGGTTGCTAGCCCTTGTGTTAAATACGTTTACTGACCCCGGGCCGGGAACTAGAAAGAGATCTTAGAGGGGAACACTTCCGACATCTGCCCTACGAAGTGGCGGTAGCATTCATACAAAGACTAACATCAGCACTTCAACTCACTCTCTTTCTTATTATTTCCTTTTCTACGATTTTCGTGACGCCTCGACACAGCGTCCCCCTGTCCTGATCACGTCCTTCCTTTGTGCCCTTAGCCCGAACACAACGGCTTTGAATTACATGCGCATCAAACACACTCCTTTGGACTTCTCACCACCACTACGACATCATAACTCGAGCCTGAGCTCACCCCTCCAACACAGCCCTCCAGCGCCCGCCACTACGGTCTCATTCAACTACGGAAGCGGGAAAGCCTCTAACTCCGTACCAATCACCCAACCGCGGACGACACATGTGGCAAGCTACGCAGCAGCCATTATTGCCGTCGACTTATAGCTTGACAACCGGATACAAGTTCGAGACGTCTAAGCCAACGCACGCGACCCCGCAACGTCTTGTTCACAGTTAAACGATTCCTCTCTCTCCGCGCCGCAGCCCGCAAGGGCTTCATCTTGTCAAATTCTTTCCATCCAGAGCCCAGCGGCCGTCCAGAGCGGTTCGCTCTGGCGGACCTCATGTATCGGAGGCACGCTGGCGGGCACTTATCGAGTAGGGGACTACAATGTGGATTACTCTGGCCAGGACTCGCAACCGGGAGAGCAGAGCCAGCATCAGCACGCATATGATCCGTCCGTTCACCACCGTCCGCGACACCAGCAGCATCGGGCCTCCATTCATCATCCCGGAGGCCCGGCTGCTGGTCTTCATGGCTCCTCCGATCCGCATCACGGAAACCCTCACGTCCAGCACGCAGCAATGGCCCAGCACCATCAGCACCCTTCACCCCAGATGGTGATGGACCCATCCCAACTGGGGCATCATCGTCTTGGGCCGCCGCAATTTGGTGCACCAGGGCAAGTAATTGCGCCCATGTACCAGACCATGTCAACTCCGACCCCCCCGAATCACCCTCAGCACCATGGCTCCAGCTCCAAGCGGCCACGACCAAGTCAGCTTGATCTTTCCGTTGCAGGTCTACCTGACTTGGACCATTCGGACCTCAGCGGCATGCAACATACTCCCCTAGGGGCTGCTTACGCCCAAGCTGCCGCTGCCGCCGTGAGCCAGTCTCAACAAGCGCCCACACATCACCACCATCATCTTCCCGACTCTGGGCCACCTTCGAAGATGATGCGTCGCGATGACGGTGGAGGAGGAGCCCCAAGCGTCGTTGGCCAAGTCGGGATGCCTGATCCGGCGCCTCGTCCTCGAGGACCAAAACTAAAGTTCACACCGGAGGATGACCAATTGTTGATTGAACTCAAGGAGAACAAGAACCTAACATGGAAGCAAATTGCGGATTTCTTCCCCGGACGGTCTTCAGGGACGTTGCAAGTGCGATACTGCACGAAACTGAAGGCAAAGACGACAAACTGGACTGATGAGACGGTACGTGAAGCCGCTGTTGCTCGTTGTTTGTTGGAATTGCAGACCTCGTTGTCCATACTACGTCTTCTTTTGCAACCTGTTATTTCTTTCTCGGATGATTCAAGCTGACTTCGTCTATCTAGGACCAAAAACTTCGTACTGCACTCCAGGACTACGAGAACGAAAAATGGAGAATTGTGGCCAACAAAGTTGGCACAGGATTTACTCCCGCGGCTTGTCGGGAAAGGGCTGAGCAACTGCTGACCGAGGACCCCACAACTTTGACGGCTTTGTCACAGTCGATATCACCAGCTGCGGCCTCGGCTGCCGAATCTGGAGACGCAATATACTCGCACCAACTTCAGTGATGCAACGACCGTCTGATTCACGACACTGGATGGTAAACCAACAGAACGACGACATATACGCACTCCCAGAGAGCCACAATCTTTCAGAACATAATTTTAACTACGAATATCCGAACCCTCGAAGACACTCCTTTACACTCCAAGTCGTTTTCAGACGAACCCACTCTTCATGTTGCTCCGACTGGAACAATACACCACCATTTTCAATGGAAGTTCCTTTTTAGAGACGACAGCCTGAACTGAACACTCGGGTCAGACTGGACCAGGACAGAAATACAGCTTACACGACCTGATTTACTTATTATCTCTGTATAACCTTCTAAAAAATTATGTTTGCAGGTCGTTTCTATTTTTTTACGTTGGATTCTGACCTCTTTTCCTATTACCCCTTTTCACGCTAATCTCTCTTACTTCGCTTCCCCGTTTCTCCCTTCTTAGACATTGCTTTGTACTCTATGCTTGTTGCTGAACGTCTATGATCCCCTATGTTGCTTCACGAAAACTATAGACTTGGGAACCCCGGAAAAGGAGAGAGAATTATTTACATCTACCTAATGCTCCCCATCCTTCAGCCAGGGGAAACCGTCCAATCGCTTGGGATACTTAAGGCTGATCACACTTTCCTATTACTTCTATTTTTATTTTATCATTTATTGTTTTTTTCACTGTTGATACGAGGATGACCTGGTCTTCTGGGCCTTGGGCATTGCCTTGTTGGGGGAGTGCTGTACTAAGATTGGTGTGCAATTGCAGATTGGCGAAAGCAGGGGCATATTTACTCTTACTTGACGAGGCAGAGGTAGGGCAGGGAAAAGTTGGAAGCGTGGAGCAAAAGAGCAATAAGCAGATGCTGACAGGAGAGCTACGAGGCGTTTCTTGGGATACTGGTGGACTTCAGAAAACGCGCTAGATCACAGAGGAAGAGGATCTGCTGGATCGTCATTGAAATCACGCCATGAGGCTCCTGTTGAGTTTCATACCAGCGACATTATGATAGCGAAAAATGGATCTCTCTCCGTCTACTCCGTACGCTGTGGTCCCTATAGTTGAAGTCTTGAATTGCGATATATGCCCAGCTCCAAAGGTCCCTCGGAAAGTCGGAACTAAACTTGTGGCTAACACCCTTGTCGGCTTTGCTTCACCGGATGGCTCTCCACATTTTACTTAGACGCAATGAAAACGGTTATGCTCTAATTTTTGACAGCGAAGCACCCATGCCCTGCCACTCCGCGCTTCCTGTCCCCCCTCCCAGGGGATATAAGAGCCGCGGGTGGTGGTGATATAGGGAGGGCGGTACCTTGCCACGTAGCCGGCGGCCCGATCGCCGTAGCTGCCGACTGGTCGAGGCCGTCCTTGTTCTCTTTGACTGAGCGGATCGAACCGGTGAAACGAGTATGAAGGCCTTGTTTAGGCTTTATATCACACGGCGCTCGACCGTCTTTAAGACATCCCGCCGATAGCCTCGTGATACCCTGACGGTAGGCTAGAGTAGAGCAGACACATGAACCAAAAGGCCCGATCTTACTTGCAACAAGTGGTGTTTGTGTCTGCCAGGCTGGATTGGCTGGGCGCCCCGCACGACGACGGCTATCACATCGCATCGCATGGCATGCGAGTCACGGCGCTAAACGGGGACTTGAGCCCAGAACAGTCGATAGATGGAAGCGAAGGAGGACGGTGACGAGGAGAAGAGTCTGGGTCTCTGCGGTGAGTCGCGTTATGTTTCATGGTGACGTGGTTGCGGTGAGCGGACTCTAAGGGCTGGGTAACTGTCCAGATGGAGAGGGCCCAAGGCCAAGGGGACGCGACGCACTACGTACGCGACGCGAGGGAGAGTTGTTTGGCGACTGGGATGTGATGCAAGATGGGCATCATGTCCTTGCCGTGTTTTGAGGATCTGTTGATGATGTGCCGAGCGTCAGGGTTGTCGAGTCATCTCCGAGCTCAGCGAGCTGTGCAGGAGAGAGCCCTGGAAACAAGGAGGGTTTGAGAAGCTTTGGGTATGGGGAAACATGCCAGGACCAGGAGCAGAGAAGGTTAACCGCCGATGAAACATCGTGGGAAATCTCCGACGTGCAGTTTCTAAGCGAAGGGCCGTGGCTGGTTGGCCTCTACTACAGAGGTTCCAGAGGCCCCAGAGGCTGCAGAGGCTCCAGAGGCTCCCGATCTGTCAAAACAAAGCTTGACACTGGATCGAATGCCTGGCTGTCACCCCGGAGAAGTGTCCCGGACTGGCTGGACGGGGGGGGACGAGGGTGCTGAATATGCGAGAATTGGGAGCAACGCCCCCCGGCCTCGTCATGGATTTGTCACTAAAGACGAGGCTTTTCTCATCCTGGGGCTATAATGGCCGGGCTTGAGGTAGCATCGGCCGGTCGTTGGAGAGAGGCAACGGCGCGGTGCTTGGTGGTGATGCAGTGCGACGCTGTTCTTGGTAAACATGGCTCCTTTTGCCCCACGGCACGGGCAAGAAACCAAGGCCCCTAAACCAATGTTTCGTTTGGTTGGCAGGGCAGGGCATTTTGATTTGCGGTGGCTAGCGCGAGATGATAGTCGCCTGTCTTATGACCCTATATCAGCGAGCGTTATAAGCTGCTCGCCTTGCGCCCCCTGACTCGAACTGAGAAGGAAACACACAGGGCCAAACAAAACAAAACAAAACACGCCACCTGTGGGAATTGCCAAGAGCGCTCTGATCTATGCCAAGTTTTTGAGCAATAGTAGGACTTTCCTCATGTGGATGAGAGCCTCGGCGATGTCTCTCTCGAGGTCCTTTTTGGTGGTGTCAAGGTTGGCCCGGAGCCGATCGCGGCCCTAGTCAACTAGGCTCGTCCTTGGAGACCGTGCCCGTGCTTATCCAACGTCGTGGAGGAGTGGGATTGAGCTTAGCTTGTGATATGACGCATCTCAAGATCCTTTTATTGTGCCTCTTCTTTATTTTCTGGCGCCTGCGCCGGAACAGCTGAGTCTGTCTCCGAGTTGATCCGCGACCAGGGGTTTGCCAGCCTCGACCAGGTCCACCATTGTACGGTGACCTGCGACGTCCAAGCTTGAGTCGAGGAAGACTGCCGTCTCAACTAGCCAACCGTTGACGTCCCCGATCTCGGTTGATCTGCCGCTGCGCACGTCTTGCAGCATGGAGCTCGTGTTTTCTCCCACCTTGTGACCCACTCGGTAGACCATGTCCTTCAAGCGTGGCTGAGAAAACCTGTCGTGTAGACTACTTGGGGACAGGTCGAGGCCTGCGTCGGGCTGCGCTGATGCCTTGCCGTTCTGCTGCCCGATCATTTCTGCGCTGCTCTCGTGCGCAACCAGAAGTTGGAGCACCTTGCTCGCCTCGTTCAGAAGCTGGTCGATGACGGTCGCGAGAACTCCCTCAGATTCCGTGAATAGCGCACCGTTCTTGCATCCCATAATAGCCGTCAAAGGGTTGATGATGGCGTTGACAACCAACTTCTCCAATTGCAGGATCCAGAGCCCTCCCCTGGAAACCGATCTAGCGTTCAGGTGAGGTGCCTCAAGCATTTGTTTCACCAAGTATGCGCTTTGCTGATTTGAAGTCTTGTTGGGAAGAACTGATCCCACTGCCACATCCGCCTGAGAAGCATGTAGGCTCTTGAACGGTCCTTGAGACGTAACGCCGTGTGTCGTAACACAAGCCAAGAAATTGGGCGCGTCGCCAGCCGCAAAGCGATGGGAAGCGTACGACGGCCCATGAGGCGGCCAGAGTTTGCACATTCCGTTCTGAGCAAAGGCGACAGTACTGCTTCGGTCAAGATATCCTCGGACTCGATCGACTTGTGGTAACGCCGCAGAAGCCTTGGTGGTGACGACTAGGTTTCGCAGCCTTGCGCCCTCAGCAACCTCACGGACGGGGCCCATATCTGGCTGAGACTCTGTCCACCACTCGATGTCAAAGTCTTTGCTTCTTTCAAGCGTGCCTGAGCGCAAGACTTCTATGCCTTGGCTCTCGACCCATTGCGTCAAAAGCTCTTTCCTATGCACAACGAGTGTAATGGGAGGCCTTTCGGATGCTTGAGCTAAGCAGCTTGCAAAAAGACGACCCAGGTTGCCAATTCCGAGGATATAGATGCGCTGGTCTGAGTCGGTCGCAGGAGAGTTACTAAACCCGTTATCGGAGCGAAGATTCGAAGGGTTCCAGGCAAACAATTTTGGGGGCGGACTCGAGTCGTTGTGAAAGGCTCCAAGCCACGCGGGCAATTGTGAGTACATTCTTGTCGATGGCCGAGGCTGAATTGATCGTCGACAGCTAGCACTATGGAGATGACGTGAGGTGCTTAGTCTTGACAAGATAGAACTCATGGCTGAACAGAACTAGGGAATCTATATCTCTGTACAACTCCTCCAAGATGAGAATTTGTAGCGGGAGAATTTCGAACGGTCCTGACAGCCGTCAGTCCCCAAACCGAACTCCGGGGATAGAAAAGTATTAAAGAATGGCGAATGCGAGCATTTAATTTCGATCAATTGGATGGCAAACGGGTAAACATGCCCTGATCAATTTGCACTTCAAGGTGAGGTTGGCGTGAGGCTGATGACTTAAGATAAATACCGGGGATGTGGAGTTGGTTCTTACAGTGCAGATAATCTGCACTGTCATAGAAGCAAGGTACGTACCAAGCCGGTGTGGAAAATATAGCAAACGAGACACCTAAGATGATTTGTAATCTTCTGATTTTGCCTTTTTAGTATTTTAAGTGGCATTTAGATAACTTTAATCTCTTTCCTGTAATCATTCTATTGTTCTAGACAATATTAATTACCTGTTAGCTTATATAGGGCTAAGG
>JABCKW010000249.1:0-41633 GCA_014824385.1 Fusarium cyanostomum | reverse complement strand
CTCTATAGGGCCCTACCTAAAAATATATAGAGCTACGCCTTAGACGCTAAAGCTTAAAGAAAGTTAAAAATTAAGACTAAATTTCCTATAGCTTACCGGGAGGCTACTAGCTAAGCGTCCCTAGTAATTAATATAATAACAGACCCTAATGCCTAGGCTATAGTAAGAGCGGTATTCTCTACTTTTTTAGATTCCCAGACGGTTATATAGCAGTTAGTTATAACTAAGGCAATTCTAGGAGCTATTTCGCCTATAAATAACTAAGTATATATATAGGATAGAGCCTACTAAGATGTGTTTTTAATAGCTAGAGATAATTAAGGGGGACCCTAACGCTTTACTACTATTTTGTTTTCCCTAGTATAATTATAATTAGTACTAGGACCCACGCTACTAGTAGTGCTATAAGCTAAAGGCTAGGCTTAAAACCTCGTAAATTTACTAAGTCTATTGTTTTAGATTCTTATGCAGCCTAAATTATTAGGCCGGGGGCGGCCTCTTGTTTTAGGGATACTTAATAGGGGTAAATACGGAAGTCTTATATAGTGGGTGCGAAAAGCGCCCTTAATAAGAGGGTTTAGGGGTTTAAAAGGGAGCCCCTCCTATATAGTTTTAGATAAATTAACCCTCCTTTTACACACATATTGGCACCTAGTTATTTGCCATTACTGAAACGAACTTCGCCACAGGAGGCTCTGGGCATCTTCTGCAGGGGCCACGAGGTGCGCTTCAACACCATCACCGAGCACAAACATCGTCATCACGATGTTCAACGCACGCGTCGAAATTTGCATTTTGAGCTGCGCTCGATTGTCTCCGACGCGGATGTCCGTACCAACTGAATCACCCATTGGCTGACGGTGAGGCAGCCAGAAGGCAATCGCCCTAGCGACGAACCCCGGTTACTTGGGGGCCGTTGGGGGCCGTTTCTCTTGCACTTTCCAACCGTCCTACGGAGTCTTTCGGACTCGGCGGCGAAAACGCGTCGTCTTCATCAGCGCCTTCAGCGTCAGCAGAGCTTATTTTCGGTCAAGGGCTGGCAGCCAGAGTCGTCCCAGTCCTGACGCGTCAGGCCGAGTTGCTCTTGAGACTTGGCGAGTTCCTGACGTAGAGTTGCTGTCATAGAGGTTTGCAGATGGAATTGGAGTTCATCTGTACCTTGGGAACGCTGCGTCTTTGCCCCTTGGACAATGGCTGCCACAAGCCAATTGAAGACCGCCTGGTGGAGTTCCTGGATTGGACGTAGGCCTCTTCACAGTCGGCCGTATGGTCTGGTGATGGATCGACTAAAGACTGCTGTGCCGAAATTCCCTTCAGGTACCCGCAGCATTGGCATGGATACGTACTTGTTGGTCGAGTCCTTGATGTACCGGGCAGGCAATATTTGGAATATTTGGACCTTTGTCTTGGCACAGATGGACTGAAGCTATTCGCAGTAGTGCGACGCGACATGCATCTACAATTTCCAGGCTCATTGATGCAACGCGCGCCCTTTGTCATGCACGCGTCGGATCCAATCGACAGCGGGATGGCTGCCATGGCTGCTTCTGGCTGCTTCCAACGCGATATCCTTGACTACATCGTTCAACCGAACTGTGCGTCCCGTGGATGACGGGCATCTGTGCGATTTAGCTCCCGTCATTCGGATCTTGGTGGATGATTTGCAAGCGGGGTCGAACAAGTCTGTCAGCGGAAGAGGCATCCAATCGATCCTCCGGGACGATCAAACTCTTCCCAAACTCTTGAGAAAAATCTTGAATCGATGCAAGGCTGAAGGCCCATGACGATAATTCTTCATACTAAGCCTTCGATGCCCTGGCGGAGGGCTGAGGCTGTGGTTGACGGGATGTGGCACCTCCATCGCTAGAGCACTTCTAGCGTCAAAAGAGGCGCCCACTCTGGCGCTCCAAGCCTCGATAGGCGCACTGGAGCTCGCCAAAGCACTGCCCAGTCGGTCGCCAACTACGGATGCCCTTGCAGCGCAGGGGTCTTGGAGTCGAGTCTGTATGAGTGAAGATGGAGGCCGTGGACGAATGAAAGGTGGCAGAGAAGAGGACGGAGTCGAATGCAAACAATTTGCGATTGCGGACGATGAAGAGCACGCGCATGATGGCCGTACACTTTGACAAGTCACGCCCTCCACGACCAACGCTGTCTCACTCCGTCTCCCGACCTGTTGGCCAGAGGGCGTGTGAGACCATGTCTAGGACCAAATCGTGTGCCGGGGCGTGTCGCTGCTTTGGACTTTGGTTCCTGTCGCTGCCGGCTGTGATGACTCAACGCCGGCTCAACCGTTGCAGGAACCGGCCCCATGATGCAGTGGTTTTGACATGAACCCGACGACGGCGTCACAATTGCCGTTGACCGAGAGGCGAATGGGTCAGACTCGGCAAAAGGCGCAACTCGAACTTTGACAAGGCAACTTGGCAAACTGGGTTGAGATGGCCCAGATCGGCTCATTACAGGAATAGTGGGTGCGCAAAATAGCATCACGGGGATTCGCGGGCTCGGTTTTGAAGAAAAAAGGAGGGTATCGGTGTTAATTTTGGGATCGTGTTTCAACCCAGGCCGCGTCTTCAGCAGCCAAAACCGTCATCACCAACACCACACTGTCGAGACGTCCTACTGGGTCACAGAGTCCTAGCTTGAGCGTTCTCCCGCAGCGGTTCCTAACAATAGGCTACCAGCGGGAGATGCTCAACTCAACCCTCGCTCACTTTCGCTCGAGGTTCGTCAGTTCTCCGTCCCCGTCCTTGTCTCCCGTTTCGATACCCGTCCCTCCCCAGGAACTCTCGATCCGACGGTTTGACTGGGCTGTGCGCTCGAGGTATTCCCTGGATGGTGAACCCTTGGATCGCTGGCAGCACCCTCTCTCCTGCTCTCTCCAGGGCCATCCTTCAGCTGCCAGGGGTGACCCTAGCGAATCGCCGTGGCTCAGAGGCACCGCCATTGGACTTGTTCTTGACCTTGAGTCCTCGTCCCCACTCGGCCTTGTTCTGGCGTGGGAGGGAGTCATCGGCCAGGGTGGGAGGTGGACCTGGGGCCACAAGGCCATTCCTAGGGCCATTGGCGCCTATGGCAAGGGTCTTTTAGCGGCCGCAGAACGCTCACAGGGGCCCCGGCCTTTGGAGAAGCCCCCCTTTGGCGGGTAGGCAGAAACGGCTGTCTCTCCACCCTAGCTCTGAGGCTGCCTTCGAAGGCCCAAGCCTCTGGGAGGGAACATCACCATCACGAGTAGCCCGTGGACGCCTCTTGTATATATCGCGATCCGCTTTGCGAACCAAAAGCCCATTCGATTCCCATACTCTATTCCCAAGGCAACCATACCCCCATCTCCGCATATTTTCTACTTTGATACCCCCATACCTTGACACAATCAGTCCATTTCTTGTACCTCAGTCCCCAGGCATCCAACCCCAATTGAGCAGCTCCGGCTTATACAAAGGCCCTTTCAACCACCCCCCTCTACCTCAACTCACCTTGACCTGTTTCCCTTTCTCTATATAACCAAGGACCTCTGCCCCCTCCAGAAGAGCCAAAGACAACTTCCAATTCATCTTGCATCAAAGGCTTACTCCATCAACACTACAAAGAACTTGGCTCAGCAACAGCTACTTCCGTTGAAGCCTCTCTCCACCAAGCTGTCGTCTCAACAGCTACCCATCATTGTTGATAACGTCGTGTATAACCGTCGCCACAACTCTCCACCAACTCGCCAGCCCGAGCAGACCCTTCGACAGTTTCGTCCAAGGACCTCTCGTCCGCCTCCGGTAATCATCCAGGAGAACCCTCCTGCACCGCGCAACCCGCGCCCAGATACGTTCAGCACCGACACAATGTGCACCACCAACATCTACACCTACCTGCACCCTGACGGTCGACGAGAGCAGTACTCCCAGCCTACTCTCTGCACCGCTTCCCATCACGGTCAGGTCTGCGCCAACAATGTTGTCTTTCAACACCCTGCCGAGCTCGTCACTTACGGCGACTCACCTTACCCTTACATGACCCAGATGCCGCCTACTCCCCAGTACAGCCCTGTGCCATCAGCACACTCAGGCTCCTACCGCTCTGGGGACGAGTCAGAACGGTCATATGGCAGCTCTTCGAGCAAGAAGAAGCGGTCGTCGGGTGTCTATGTCAATGGCCAGAAGGTTCTCGATCTGAACCGCCGCGAGCGCCGACCAAGCTCTCGCCATGAGCGCGTTGTTCTGGTCGACAACCCCCCTACTCCTCGCACGCCGCCCCAGACCTGGGCTGCTCCCCATACCGCTCCCGCTTCCCCCAACTCCAACACCTACATCGTCGACGGCTCACGCGATTCTACCCGCCGACGGCCAGTGATTGTCGATGAGCGAACTCGCTCTGATCGCCACGTCGAGATCGAGGTCATCGATAACCACCGCTCGAAGCACTCCCGACACGCCTCCAGCAGCTCACGCGACAGCCGCCACTCAGACGAAGAGGAGCAGCGTCGGCGACGACGCCGTGAGGAGAAGCGACGTGAGGAGCAGGAGCTGCGACTGCGCGCTCGCATTGCCGAGGCCAACGCTGAGATCGCCGGCCGCCCTGTCGTGCCTGCACCCCCCAAGCCCAGACGCGCCTCCACTTACAAGCGACCCTCAGTCGAGGTCCTCGACCGCGAGGCAGAGCTTGTCGAGGCAGTGCGGCGACTGAACTTTGAGGAGGAGCGTCGCGAAGAGAAGGCTCGTCGGCTCGCCAAGAAGGAAGAGAAGAAGGAGGAGGAGGCCCAGCGACAGCGTCTCATGGAGCGCATGCAACCCAAGCGCCGGGCCACTGTCGGTCCTGGCAGCCGTCGGCACCGGGTGCTCTACGACGACGGCGTCTACCGCTGGGAGTAATGAGACGAGAGAAGAGAAGGCGTCTGGTTTCTTCTGAGAGTGTATTCTGGATTGTATCATTTGGCTTCTGATTGGATGGGACGATCGGCAACGGACCATGGAGCACAGCAAGGTTTTGGGAATTAGCGATTGATTTTTAGACTTGGAATTTGGATGTGTATATGATACTTGAACGACAGCGTGGTTTTGAGGATTATGGATATCAGCGACACTGCTCTATCAGAAAACAGAGCCGATGAGGGAGGAATACAGAACAAAATCAGATACACAAAAGGCTTAAAAAAAGGAATCCAAAATGGGGTTTGTTTTTGAAACATTCATTCTTCCGATTATTCTCATGTGAAATCATCGTCAGCAGATCTCATTCAGCAAGTCACCAACAGAAACATGAGCTTTCTTACTGACATGAGTCTCGAAAGATGCTTGGGTGGATCCCAATGTTGACATACCTACAAACTGCTAACGTTCTTTTGCACTTGACATCTTTTTCTGCCACTTAAAGCACCACGTCTGTATATAAATCTACTAATTAAATGCGAATTACTGGCAACCGCCAAATTGGCAGATCTCAGTGTCTCTCATCTGTCTTTCCTGATTCTGCCGTTTTTAACCGCTTGCCTACACTGTAACATTACCTGGTTGCATCGCATCATTGCTTACGGGCTGGACTTCGTTTCTCCGCTTCCATAGAATCAATTGCTGATCACGCGACCAAAGTCGAGAATCCATCAGCGTTCATGTCGAAATGGGCGCCAAAACATCTCAAGACGATATCCCGGGAAGAAATGGTATGAGAATGTCCTATTTCCATATCCGAAGCGCCTTGCGATGAGTGCTTACTGTGACAGGCGGCGGGCCCCTCTCCGCCAACTCTTGCTCCGCCGGAGGAGAACCACGAGGAGCCCACCTGTCCAGGGATGGAGATGGTAATATGGGAGACAAGGGTGGCGACGACGACGATGATGACGACAACGACGCTACCTCCATACCGTTGATGAGCTCCGATGGTAAGAAGAAAAAGAAGAGAAAGCCAAAGAAGAAGAAGAAGGCTGCTCCATCCAAGCAATCGTCGCCCCCGAGAGTGCCGTTGAGCGATCTCTTCCCTTCTGGAGAGTATCCAGCTGGCGAGTTTCTTAAATACGCCGATGATACAAGCACGGCTCGCACGACGGCTGCAGAGCTGCGTTATCGCGGCCGCCAGCATCTTGAGGACCCTGCATTCCTCAACGACTATCGGAAAGCCGCAGAGGTGCATCGCCAGGTGCGACGGTGGGTTCAAGAGAGTGTCAAGCCTGGCCAGACGCTCAACGACATTGCCACGGGAATCGACGAGAGCGTGCGCGCGCTCCTCGGCAATCCTGGGCTCGAGCCGGGAGACAACCTCAAGGCCGGGCTGGGGTTTCCCACGGGTCTCTCGCTCAACCATGGCACCGCCCATTACACGCCCAATCCGGGCCAGAAAGATGTCGTGCTGCAGCATCAGGACGTGATGAAGGTCGATTTTGGCGTGCACATCAACGGCTGGATTGTCGACAGCGCGTTTACCATGGCGTTTGATCCTACGTACCATAATCTTCTGGCTGCGGTCAAGGATGCCACCAATACCGGCATCAAGGTGCGTGCTCTGCTGCTCCATTGAACTGGCAGTAAGTCTAATGCTTTGTCGAAGACTGCTGGAATCGACGTCCGTGTCTGCGACGTGAGTGCTGCTATCCAGGAGGCCATGGAGAGCTACGAAGTCGAAATCGGCGGGAAAACCTACCCAGTGAAGCCAGTGCGCAACATCTGCGCCCACAACATCAAGCAGTACCGCATCCACGGCGGAAAGTCAATCCCGTTCATCAAGAATTCTGACCAGACTAAGATGGAAGAAGGAGAAGTCTTTGCCATCGAGACGTTTGGGACGACGGGCCGTGGCTGGTTGCACGACGATGTAAGTCCTCGCCCATTGTGTTCAAGGCAAGATGGTCTGACTCGGAATAGGTCGGTATCTACGGCTATGGCTTACAGCGTGATGCCCCGAGGCAAGTAAAGTTGCCTTTTGCGTCGGCGAATCGCCTACACAAGGTCATCCGGGAGCAATTCGGCACCCTTGTTTTCTGTCGCCGCTATCTTGACCATATCGGGTTGGAGCGGTACTTGGCCGGGGTGAGCATTTCCGTCATGTCGAGAACAGAGCAAAGATACTAAAGAGTAAAAAGCTGAACTGTCTGGTCTCGAACGGGGTTCTCGAGGCCTATCAGCCGCTGGCAGATATCAAGGGGTCGTACTCCGCGCAGCTTGAGCATGTAAGTTTTATGCACTGCAGGGTGATGTAGAGCTAACGTGTGCAGACGATCTTGCTCCGGGAGTCGACTAAAGAAGTTTTGAGTCGAGGAAGCGACTATTGATGTTATAATGCCGCTTGTTCTCATGACAGATTCTTGGATGGGCGCGCGGAGTTTCCACACGGCTTCAGGATGGGTTCAACCCCGCCTGAGAAGGCTACAATGCAGCTCCAACACTGCTTCAACATGGCCGCAGAACTTCAACCGGCCTGCACTTTGCATTCATCACATTCATTTGATCGACTAGTTTAGCCCGTATTTTATACACGCTGAAATTGATACGGACGGCATGCTCTAACCAGCTGTGGACCGTCAATTCGACTGCTTCGAGTGTCAACGCTCGCTCGAGTTCTGCCTGAAAGAATGGACCGGCCCTCTCCCGAAAAACATGCCATTCGCCATTGACCAGTGCCCAGTGACTCACGGCGAGCGACTGCATTCAGCCGCTGCAGCATGGCTCGGATATCCACATAGACATGTCCCGTCGAATCGATTGTGAGACAGTCGGTACAGTACGGGAGGGGAAAATTCCCCTTTCCCAGTTGGTCGTACAGTAGGTGCCTTGAGACCGGGTGTCATGAGGATGGTGGCTTGGTTGTGGTGGGGTGCGAGTAGGACTGGGGTGAGTGGGGAGACGGCTAGGCAGACGAGGGGATCGAGAGAAGGTTAGCAATGGGATATTGGCAGAACAGAGAGAACTGCAGAGACAACATTTTATTCATCTTGGCGGCCGAGTTGGTGAGGACTGGAGCAATACGATGAGATCCGTGCCGTGATATGACCGCTGCTGCTTTAGCGCCCCCCCTGCGCTTACCAGCCCATGGCGATAAGCCCAGGAACCAAAACAGGTGAAGCTCTACCAAAGTCCCAAAACATGCCCATCTTTCGAATCGTGGTGTTGTCGGCATCTCGGAGCTTCCCCAGGCACCCACCCTCGCTAGCGCAGGACACCCCCCACGCTGGAGGAATACGGAACTTTGGTGCCCCATGTCCTGCCCACGAGACATGCATTCCCGTCAGCTCCACACCCTTTTTCCAGTTTGTTCAAAGCCCAAGACGGTACTTGAGCGTCAGCGTAGACTTTGAACGGCGGTATCGCTGAAGTGGTTCAAGATGTCGATCAGAAGAACCTCGATCCAAGTCCTGGACTCCCCATTCTCCAGTCTTGCCTCGAAGCCCATGGACCTCGGTGTCTCACTGTCCCTCCATCGAGTTCCTGGCACGCCCCCTCCACCATGGCCTCAGCCAAGCCGTTCGGAAACTTCTCAACGCCCGAAAGTCATGAGACGATCCGAGTTTTCACATCTTGCGTACCTCGTCTCGTACCTTGCCTTAGCGCCGCCTTGGGCCGTGTCCGACCTCGCTGTCGTTGGGTCTGTCTCCTGGATGTGAGTTCTACCATTCGCTGAAACAGATGACTATGGCATTTCTGTTTCCTCCTTGGGTATTTATTCATCTTTTGGCTAGTATTGTTAAAGTATATTGCTGTAGCAACTTGTCATGTCAAATGCGACGGATGGGGAGAATGAAAGCAACTGCATTGATAGGTTTCTACGACTAGTTGCCCGACTGCGCAATTCAAACTTGATCCATCGGACCAGCAAAAGAAGCACTGGGGGTAAAGTAGTAGCCCGGACTGTGACAAGAGTCTAATAAATGCTACTCCATTCAGAGGTCTTATGCGTCATCTATGTCCATTGCCATGAGCTTGCTGGCCCGTCTGAAGGCCCATGGGCTTTGCGCAAGTTAGGAATCGTTACCAGCGCCTGTTCAAGATGACTCCAGCGCAGTGCCTCATTTCCACCTGAAGCTAACTGCCGCGCTGTGGTAAACGCCTTTTGAATCTGGCGCCCATTCATCTCGTATCTTGCAAGCTCGTCCAGATGCTTCTTCAGGCTGCCTGGTTTGAAACTCGCATCGTCCTCACCAGCCATGTCCAAGAAGTTCTGCCAGATTTGCCGGCGTGAGGTCCGATCGGGTTTCTCGTACTGCAGGCTGACTTGAATGCGTGACGCGAAAGCAGCGTCTATGGCGTCGACGCGGTTAGTGGTGAGGATGAGGATGCCGTCGAAATATTCTAGGGCGCGAAGAAAAGCTAGGGTATCACGCATTTCGATGAGTGGATGATCAGAAGTGTGTTACTTATTACAGTACCTACCGGAGACGAATCTGTTCCTCTCTAGATCGCCCGTCGAGCGCGACTCTAAGTAGACGTCTGCTTCATCAAGAAGCACAACTCATATAGAGATTAGAAGAGAGAAGCGGGAAAGGAATCTATGGGGAGACTTACTGCAATCCAACTTTTTGCTGAGAGTGAAGACTTGCTCGAGGTTGTTCTCCGCCTCTGCTGGCGTTGAACCGAGGTTGCGAGAGTTGATGCACCACAACGGCATCTCGGCCAAGTCGGCAACACTTGCAATCAACCATGTTAGACTGTATGGAGCCACTGGGGTATTGTAAACCATTATTTCTCACCTTTCTAAATCGAGTCTTGTTAGTAATAACTCAACAAGCTCGGCGATATGAGAAAAGAGTCCTGTTCCTCACGTGGCTGGGGTGGGTGATACGCGACGCTTGAAAGGTGTGCTCTGCTTACCTGCTGTCAGAGTTTTCCCAGTTCCTGACTCGCCATGAAGAAGCATGCTGAGTCCTCGTCCTTTCCCGGGTACGAAGTCTCGTTGCTGTAGGGCAAGCTTCTGTCGACTGTTGAGATCCCTAGTCAAAGAATGTTGCATGACGAGAGACTTGATCGTATTCTTGGTCGCGGCTGGCAGCACCAAGCGTTCAAAAGCTTTCTTGTTCCATTGCGCTGGCTGAAGATCGTCAACAAAAGGAGATGCTGCTCGGGAGTGTTGTTCGTATTAGCTCGTCATTAACTCCAGGGGAATATGGGCATGAGTTCGTACACCAGGACATGGTTTCGATAGAATAAGCGCGAATCTGCGGCGGCATAACCACTAGATGGGATTTGTCGACAATATTTGCCCCTCGGACAATGAGCTTCTCTGGCCATCGATCGAAGGGCCTCTTTGGTTTCGAGTCAAAGGAAAATGCCTCAGCGCCGCGCTGCTGATCGTGGAAGGTCCCATAGCCAACTATCAGCTTTGATCCACTGTGCTATAAGATAAAAGGTAATGTCAGCGTCTGTCCCTCTTCGGTAGAGTGAAGGGCTCCGGGTAACATACATAACCCGGGCTGCCTTTGAACGGCCTTTTAATTTCAGCGTAGGCTTGATGACATAGGTTCCAGAACCTCTCACCCCTAGCCTGTAGGTGGCTCAACTCTTCCGCTGTTGCTGCAGATTGTGGAAAGACCCCAAGATCGCGGACGGATGCCACATCGCTCAGTGGCTTGGTGATTTTCAAGTCCACATGCCTTCGGCGGAAACAGTTTCCGTCGAAGCCCCAGCACCAGCAGTCTAAAACGGTAGTTTGGCCAAATTTAGGCCATAATCTGAGTATGTAGGTGGCCAACTGGCCTCCAACGTTGGTGATCAAAACATCGTTGGGACGGAACATCTTTGCGAAAAAATCATGTTGCATAAGGCCTCTAGTAGTTGGACCTTGGATCTTATAGATCGATGGAATATTCTGTGAGTTGATATAGTCCAAGAGTGTGGATAGCTCTTCCTTCTTGTAGGGTGCCTTTTCGTTCAAAATCGCTTCTTGAATGACCCGTATGTGGTGATAGAGGAATCGGGCCGAGTACGGGCGTTGTGGGAGTTTGAGACTATTTGCCTGGGAAGAAGCGCCAGAAAGCTGGGAGAAATACTCGACTAAATCTAAATCGCATAGCGCGATCCTGTCGAGCGAGGCCTTGAGTGATGGCGATGTGATAAACACCCATTCGTTATACACAACTTCGACTAGATTGGATTGAAGTCTTGGAAAGACTTTCCCACAAGTGGAAGAGCGCAAGACTAAGAAAGAGAACTCCTTTTCCATCCGGATGAAGGCATCGATATTAGCGACGGTAGATGAAGGGAGACCGTCAAGGTGAACCCTTTTTTCTCCAGCACTTTCGACAGTAACAATTTTAGGAACCTGAGAAAAGAACTGTGACTTTGATTTGTGATAGTCGGCGGAACATGAGATGTGATAAAGAATACGATATGTAGGCGAGGCCTGAGAGGAGGCTTCGGAATTGACGTTGCTTGCATTCGCCTGGTCAGGCGTTTCTTGAGTAGCGACCGAAGCCTCCTGAGCCTGTGGTGGTCGACTGGTTGCATCTTCAGACTCTATTGGCGCAGCAGAAGGGCGATCTATGGGCTGGGTGGAATGGTTTAAGGGCTCCTTGAAGGAGATCGAAGAAGCTGTTGGTACGGGTTCCGTATGAGAGCGTGACAGCTCATGACAGGGACGTTTAGCCCGTGCTTCGCCGAACTCGACCCCATCGCTAGCCACAATGGAATCCGCATCGCTAGCTCGCTTCCTGTTGTCGGTGATAGAATCCAATACTGGAAGAGAGCTTGACGAGGCAGACTGGTTGGGGATGACGCTGGCGGCGCGGGCATTGTCGAATGGACTAGGTCGTCCTCTCGCTCGGCAATCCTCTTCCACCCGTGGCTTCAAGAGTCCGGTATTCTTGTTTTGTTGCTCCAGCAGCAATTGCATCATGAGTCTCTTCACCCTTTGTTGCTCAAACAGCATTTCTTCTATCTGACGCTGCGAATATGGTCCGTTGGATGGTGACGACACCTGCGCGGAATTGCGTCTGGACGTATGCAGCCCAGCATGCGTAGATGAGGAGCTTGCTGCCGACGCCGAGCTGGACGGTGGCATTGGAGCCATAGCCTGTGTAAAGCTCGGAGGTCCGGTCGTAGGGCTGGCCTGAGCCCCGGCGAAAGTCACCTCTGTGTCCTGTCTAAGGCTGGAACCTCGTCCCTCATCAGCTCCATTGGGAGAAGGATATACAGGGTGAGGCTGCGTGGGACCGGCGCTGGAGACACCAAGTCTCTTCTGTTGATCCTGTGCCATTCTAAACCGGGCCTCGTTTTGCGCTGGTAGGCCCGCAAGCAGCGTTGCGTAGCTGTCTCTTGCTGGCTCCTCCCATTTCACAGGGTCGATCTCATGTTGCGGGGTCGAAAGGAGTCCCGTGTCCGAAGCTGTGAAGCTTTGGATTTCGGCCGCGTCGTTGGCCTGTGTCCCGCTGAGGCTTGCCTCCGCGTCCGGGGCGCGGGACATGGCCGTCGCTTGGAAGTAGTTGGTTGTCAGGTTATGATCCGCCCAAGGGAATGCGGGCACAGGTTCGAGGTTGAGGAAGGAAAAGAAAGCAGGAGTGGCCAGGTGCGTTGGTTCGTGCAAGTCTGTCACATCACGTCGTCTCTTGATTGGCTGTGCACCAAACAAGGCTGTCAATTTCGCGTGTGTTGGGGGCTACCATGTTGAGATTCTAAGCGCCGCGAAATGTACGCGAGATGAAGAATCTTAGAAGATGCTCCCGTGAATAATCATGCACCATTGTTTGTAAAGGGCCGGAAGACGTGAGTGACTTGTGGAACTAGTATAATCGGTGCTCGGGACATAGAGCTATCCTAGCTTATGAGTTGCCATAAGACTCCAAACCGGTCGCGACAGGGGATTAGTGTAATTAAATAGCGCCAACTAAGAGGTAAATCTTCTGCTACCTAAACTAGCCTGTAATAGAAGTATTAGAATTTCTGTTATTATAAATCACAATATTGCTATAAATGCTGTATAAGTGAAGCTTTTGGGTTGTGTGGGGCAAGGTATGGTTCATGGGATAGACTGGCTCGTCTTAACCTACAGCAAGACTTCTTGTGTCGCGAGACTATAAACTAGTAACAGCATACCTGTAGCTCAAAAGTAATAGCGGGATTTTCAATGATGTAAAACCCTATAACGTGATCCCATAATGCAACTCTCCTAGGCATGATAGTTAAGTAGTGGCAGGGCGTGGAGTTGGACAGGATAGTAAGACAAGGAAGACATCCATTACAAGAGACATTGAACTCTATCTCGAGGTGAAACAATATCGAAGTCTCTTTCAAGTCTCAGCCCACATCCCCACACATGACCCTCCTTTCACCGAGACAAACCAACTCCAATCTTTCCCGTTGCATTCTCACCGACGCCACACCTTTCTCGCACCGAGCGCAACACCACCAACTTGCCATGTAACCCTCCTCGCCGCCTCCTGTCCAAAAGAGGGCCACGAGACCGTCAAAACGGGACGTGTGTGAGCAGAAGAGGAACTGAGGTGGTGTAGTAATTGCGTAAAGGGAACATGTTTCGTGCTAGCTATGTTTGTTAGTTCACGTAATAGAGAGCACGGCATTAGTTGACCTTGATTTCACGTCGTGTAACCTCGCAATATTTCCTCGGGAGATGGGCATCACTGAAAAATAAGTGTAGCGCCTTGAATGCTGTTAATTCTTGGACAAGTCCGGGTATCGAAACTCATTATTCGCTTCATGAATGCCTCCCATCCCGTCCCTTTTCAATGCCGCGCCTAGACTAGGTGCCAAGGTATCATCCAAGTGCTCGCATGAATCAAACATGGTTGTAAACTGTATGTATGCCTTAGAAAAAGTCAAATGCCTCCCACAAATGCCTTGGAATGCTTGTACAACAAAAGGAAAAAGTATATCCGTCTCAAGCAGCTGGCTGCGCTTCCTCGCGTGGCCGCTTGCCAAGTTTCAAGATGGGGACTTCTCTGCCCTCAAAGATATGCTGGGCTGTGCTGTCCCTCAGCCTCTCGTAGTGCCTCTGTAACCGCTTCTCGCCGACAACTAGCTCGAATCCGACTAGGAAACAGAAGCTGATTTCAAGGCGGGCCAGCTCTGCCTCGCTGACTCCTCCCACCTTGGCCATCTTGGCATGGGGGTAGGACAAGTCCTCGAGGGCCTTCATCGCAACTCGAAGACCGGCCAGGACTAATCGGTGGGCGTTTCGCCGAGTGACGGGGATCGCTCTCTCTTCAACTGCTAGCCGGTGTATGTACAAGGACGTGGCGAGGTATACAGCTGTGCTCATAGGACAGAACTGGTGTAGGCGCTGGAGATACTGGCTGATACTGATGGGAGGTTCATTCTTGCTATAGAATTTGCGCGTGATGGCGCTGTGCTGAAGATTGACGGGTTGTGAATCGGAGCCGACAACGACATACGGCTCTGACTGAGGGGGAGGTGACATGAGCCCAGGAGGATGCTTCAGTCGGACACCATCAATATCACCCGAGTCTTGGCGAACCACATAATTATTAGGTGTCTCGGCCTGGATTGGAGCTGGCGAAGCCGCGGGCGCCATTCTCTTCGCCTCCAGCTCGGCTTGCTTCCTCAGCTTTGCGAGGTTCTTGTCCGAGTACGATCGCACAATATTCTCCTTCTCGGCCTGCATGCCACTCATGTGCGGCACGGTGGGAGACTTTGGAGGTGGCGTCGGAGGAATGTCCCCGGTTATTCTCACAAGGAGCTCGACGCCGGCGCTCAGCAGAGCGAGGGCCTCGGAGGGCGCCATCTCGAAGAGGCCATGATCGACAGCGGGTTTCGGCGTGGCGTGCTTATCATCGGCGGCGATTAAATGGGGATCGGAGGAGGGCACCGGAGGAGGTGGCGGCGGTCGGTCAGGAGTCGGGTCAGGGTGTCGCAAAGGGATGCTGCCGGAGTGCGTCTCGATCGCTACAGCCGTGGAATTCTGGTGAGACATGGCTCGGCGCGTGTGGTATTGGTTGGAGGTAAAGCGTGCCGTCGCCGTCACGATATGGAGCCGTTGACGCGTCTCAGTCTCTTGAGGAAGACAAGGCGCTGCGCAAGATCCGGCTCGCCGGTTTTCATGATCTCGTCGCTCGAGACAGAAGAGACGCGTTCACAGAACGAAACGGTCGGTGGATTGTTCGCCTTTTTGTTGCTGCTTTCGAGGGCGGGCGCAAGCTTGCGACTTGGAGTGGGACGAGCAGTAGAAGTGGGCCTGGGATCTACTTGGACCTGGACCCTGAAGAAGTAGCTGCACGTAAGAACCAGGATCGCGAGAGCTTTTAGCGAGAGCTTTTAGTGAGAGCTTTAGATCGAGTTGTTTATGAAATCGAGCGACGGTCGACGAGTCATCCACGTCGACGAGAAAGCATACAAGAGCCGGTCCGACTAGCGGGGCATAGAGGATGAGAGGATAGAATTTATCGCAAAAGCCAGCAAAAAGAAGCTCACAAGAGTCGCTCTCGCAGTCGCACGCAGTCGCACGCAGTCGCACGCAGTCGCAGACAGCCTCTGCAGAAAGAAATGAAGGGCCGACGATCAGCAGGCGACGGCGATGGCGAGACTAAAAGCAATGTAGGAGCAAGTTGTTTTTGTAGGCGTCGGCGGCTGGCGATGGCGGGCACCCACACCCGAGTCGGATCGTTTTGCTCGTCACGAGCACGTGGTGCGGGGGAGCTAAACATGTCAGAGCCACGGGCGATGGGCTCTGCTCCCCTTTCAGCCGATTCCCGGGTTCTTTTGGTAATTGCCTCTTGAATGTCGCAGAGGAATGCAATGGGGCCCGAGAAATTAGGCTCGCTTTCGTTGGTGTTATTCGAGCGGTTGATTCCGGACATGGGGAATTGTCGTATTATTCCGGCAGATCCATATGCCCGCCCACACAATGAGGGGCGATTGGAACAGGACCCCAGCATTCTACCTAGTATTCCAGATATATGACAATGACCAGAAAAGGTCATCTTCCCGCCAAGAGGCAGAAGCAAGTGTCGTCTGATGATTTCCGTGCTTTTCCCGCAGCGCGGCCAATCGACTGCTCTTCCACTGGCTCAACTGCCTAGACGAGCTAGAGCGATAGGCGCAGGGCACGCTACAGGGCACTCCGGCGCGACGCACACCCCGGATTTTAGGCGGCTGACCTGAAGAGATCTGCAGAAGGGGAATTGTTCCATAATTCAAACACCAAAAAGCCGCGAACCACAGCCAGCTCGCTGCTGCAAGAAAGCGCACGCCATATGTCTTTGCCACGTATTCTCTTTTCTCTTTTCTCGATGCGAGTGCGACGAGACGGGACAGACAAGATCAACAAGTTGGTGGCGGCATGTTGCCGCCGTCTCGCCGATACAATGCGGCTCCATGAATTGTATCCGCTGAAGGCGGCAATTTCTCCGAATGAGACCTGATCCAATTCTATTGGCCCTGGGCTACTGCACCTGCTGACCTAGTAGCCAGGGACCATAGACTTAAACGACAGCTGCTCCATCTGATCTTGGTGGAGATTCTCCATGTTGATAGCCTGGCCCGGAGGCTGAGATACGAGGCTCCACGCAATCCTTCTCTGGCCATTCTTGAATCACTCTGAGCTGTCACTCTGTTCGATACGAGGACACACGAAGGATACGCAGGCGAATCAACTGAAACCATGATATCTCAATATGCAACTATCACATGTCAGCTTGATCTAATGGTATTCCCGCAGCCACTAGAGCCCCATGGTCTAGAACCAGTTCCTCATCTTAGCCAATTGACTCTCTCTCAATCTTTTATCGTGATTCATTATCTCAGCGCTCAGCAATCCGGCGCCACCTTGCAGTCAACCACCGCCGTCTGGCCTGCCTGCACCTTTGCAATCGCCTCCTTCAGCACACTCTCCAGCTCTGCCGCTTGCTCAACCTTGGCAGTGTGGATGTCTCCGCCAGCGGCCGCCTTGGCGATACCAGAGTAGTCCGGCACGGGGTCGAATGAGATGTTGATCTCTTCGTTGGTGGCCTTGGACCCAAGACCGTCGGGGTGAACCAGCAGCAGGGACCTGCGAGGAGCGTTCCATCCTATCGCCAAAGTTAGTATATCCGGCCATCTTCAACACCGATATGTGACTCGACTCACCCTTGTTGTTGAGCACAATCGTCAGCACAGGGATGTTGTATCGCTTCGAGATCCAGTAGACACTGCCGGGGACTGTGAAGAGATATGTTCCATCTCCCACAATTTGCACCACGAACTTGCCCTTGCCCTTGCCGCCGTTCTCAGTATCCGTCGCCAGCTTGATGCCCAGAGCACCACCGCCGGACCAGCCGAGACCGCCGCCGCCGCAGTTGATCCAAGAACCGGGGATCTTGGGCTGTAGATTGTCGTGGACAAACTGGGTGTTGGTAACGGCCTCGATCGCCCAGATGGTGTCCTCGGGGCAGAGATCCCGGAGCGTCTTGGAGAGATGGCCGGTACCAAAGCTGCCGTCCTGCAGAGGCTCAGCTGCCTTGGCAATGGTCGCCAGCTTGTTCTCGTATGCCTTGGAACGCTTCTCTTCAGCCTCAGCTGCGCTGGCCTGGAGCTTGCCAGCCAGCTCTTCTTTGCTCAGCGCTTCGGTGATCTGCTCCACTGACGTCAAAGCATCGGCCCTGTACCGCGCGTCGGACTGCATGTAGTGTAGGGGCATCTGCTGCTTCAGCGGGTCAACATCAATATGGAAGATCTTGGCATCCTCCCGAGGCTTGCACCGGGTCTGAATCCAAGGTACGTCGCAATCCAGGATAACAATGGCATCAGCAGTGGTGATGGCCTCGTCAGCGCCGAATCGCAGACCGAGCCAAGCTGGGTGGTCGGCCGGGAAGCACATGTCGCTGCCGCCCGTGTCCAACACTCGAAGCCCCTTGACCTTGTTCGCCAGCTCGACCAGCGCGCCGGGGATCTTCTGGTTCCTTCCCGCATAGCCTGTCACTAGAAGAGGCGCCTTGGCGCCAGCCAGAGCCTCGGAAATCTTGGCGACGGCACTCTTTGGGAGCGCGCCGAGCTCAACAGAACTCCAATGCTCTTGCTTGAGGGAATAGGGCTTGAGATCAGCCTCCATGACCTCTCGCGCACCGCACAGATACACAGGGCCCTGGGGGTCCGAGGTAGCGAACTGAAGGGCACGGTTGACCATTTGCTTAACATTGGCCCCGGTCTTGATCTCAGCCGAGTACCGGCAGTACTGAGAGAGGATCTGCTTCTGGTCGGGAACGTCCTGGATCCAGTGGATATACTCGGTGCGGCTGCCGCGGTGCTCGCCTTCCTGAGTGAAGGGTGAAAGACCAGCAAATACCAAGACAGGTGCTCGGCCGGTGGATGCATTGTGGACAGCCGCTCCAAGACCCTGAGTACCAACATCGACATGCACAATAACGCACTGAGGCTTGCCTGTTAACCGGGCGTAGCCATCAGCCATGGACATGGCCACCATCTTTCCGCGGAGAGAGCTTCAAGTTAGCCCCTAGACCCAACTTTCGAAACCGGAGCCAACCACAACATACCTCATTGGGGCAGGTAATGATCTTGGGAAAGTTGCCCTTTGCTTCACGCTGGCCCTTTACCATGGCCTCAATGATACTGGGATGGTCGGAACCCAAGTTGACGAAACAATGGGTGATTCCGGCCTCCCAGATGGCCTCGAAGAAGGCAAAAGATGCGGTATACATGTTGGGGTTTGCAGTCGAATAGGGACGAGAGACGAGTCCTCGGGGGGAAGTATGTTGAAGAGCAGTTGAAGGTCTAGACTTTTGGTCCCTGGCCGTTGCAGTCAGACAAGTTGAATTGGCAAAACTGCTGGCGGCGACGGTATTATATCTGCGTAGAGCGGAGCTGGCGGCCCCTACATGCCCAGGGCGGCATCTCCAGAGGATTGGAGCGGCCAATCCGGAACGCTGTAGCAGGGCCATGGTTCGGTCGAATAAGACTTTTATGGCGCATATCAGCACGCATTTCTACATACAGGGGGGTGGATGTCCACGAGGAGATGTGATAGATCCTTGGTGCGTTGGTTGGGAAGCGGAAGGGGTTTGCACGGAATAGGGCATCCGGAGCGGCATCAGGAGGGGCAGTGGGAGGGGTTCATTTGGCGGCCCGTTTTAGCGCGAGCAATCGGGAGTGGGAGACGGGAGTGGGAACCCAGGGGGGTTCGGAGGCTCCAACTTGCAGCGACCGGGGGCATGTTGAAGGAGGGCTGACGGATAAACCAGATGTGCAAATCAGACGACGTGTGGATGCTGGTTAAGGATGAACAGCAGACGAGAGGTGCACTTGCACCAAGGGAAGAGGACAATGGGGCCGTACGGGGATTGTACGGGTATACGGAGAGTGGATATGGATGGCCTTGGGCTCGGTGAAGGATGTAGGTGTAGGGATCAAGGTGAGTGAAGGTGAGTAAAGGTGAGAGGAAGAGTGAGTGTGTAAGTCGATGAGGTGGCGTAGGGTATAATGGCTAATGACGGATGTGCAAGTGTAAGAGTGAAAAAAGACAACACACCTGTTGATGTCCTTGCCTCACGTATGTTTGGTTTGGCGATAGCTTCAAGTCTCAGAACCAATAATGCGTGGGAGGGCAGTAGTAAGCCGTTGAGTCGCCGCTGTGTCAAAGATGTTTAGAGGAAAACCCAAGACAAGCTTCCAAGCCCGGGTTTTGTTGCCCGCCCCCGAGAACCACCCCGTGTTCTCCTCCCCGCAAATGCATCGTCTTACGTTAGCTGGGCTCCATCGCTACTGCTCGGCATTTAGGGCGCCCTTGGATATGTCTTTGTCCCTGTATTGCGGGTCTCTGTGCCGTGTCTGGCCGTGAGTAGCACATACCGGGGATGCTCACGAGGACAAGCTACGTATGGACGGGCGAATTAATTCGGGGAGCGTTACCTGATAGTTGGAGATTTGACGATGCGGGGTTGGAGCTAGGGTGGAGGATGTGGAAATAGGGCGTTTTTGACAAGGCTATTTGGAATGATGCGCAGTTCTGGAGATGGATGCTTACCTTTTGAGATATGGTATCAGATAGATAGATGGATAGACATGGCCAGCTGAATAACTGCAATACGTGTTGTATCGATATATTTAAACCATTGGAAATTCCCTTATAATTATTTCTTTGCCTAGGGCATCAGTCCATCTTCAACAAGCGATAACTGGATTCTACGTGTATACGTTGGCCTACTCTATGTCAGAGCAACGGAGCCTCATCTACCCATGTATACATACAACATCCAACAACAATGTAGTCAACAAGGTCCCTCAAGTATGGTTCCATGTTTCTTCCATCTCGCCCAAGTTACTGTTCCATCCTCGCGGTACATGTCACCCTCAAAGAAGCTCTCCACCAGCTCCAGGAGCTATCTACAAGTGGGGACAATTAGTTCGTCACGCCAAAGGGCTCCACATAAGCTGGAGCGGATCCTGTTGCGATGGCACCTCTTGATTGTACAAGCGGTAGTATTATAATGCGATCAGTGGGTGGTTAGTATTGTAAGTCATCAGGCTGAGGAGCAAGCCATTGTGATCTGGATATGGATTATTGATTAAGGGTGTTCTATGTCTGTTCTAGAAGCAGTCTTCTTCGCCCTTGATGACCTCGGCATACGGACCCCGGCCTCCATCGGCACCAAGCAAACGGCATCCATCGGAGCTCTCGGAGCCGTGTCGGCATAAGCGATCCACAATTCCATTCTCGGTTCCTCATAGGCCCCAACAGCCATCATAACATCCCGTGACCTCTCATGATCAACCTCATTCCGCCGGTTCCACGCTCTGCGGATTGCTAAAGACCTCCTCCGGGTCCCACGCTTTCTTCACCTCCCTCAGTCGCGGCAGATTGCTCCCCCAGTAGAGCTTCTGCGCCGCTCTCCGGCCGACCCACACGTCAATGAACCCGGCGTAAGTGGATCGAGCCCCCGGAGCCGACCGTAAAATCCGCTTGTGGACGCCGTCTACAAGGCCCCGTGTCGCTGCCGCCACCTCGTCGGTCCCGATGCTGTCCAGAAGGCCCCGTGTCACCATGTTGTCTCCGATGTGGTCCAGAATGCGGCGCCGTGCCTCTTTCGACACCTTGCCGACCAGGCCGTATGCCTCGTACCTCATGATCTTGTCCCGGTGCGGGTATGCCGTTGCATTGGCCGGCGTGTCGGCCACGGCGCCGCCCTCGGTGTTGAAATAGATCATGAAAGGTGCCCTGTCGCTCCCGGCGGCCTTGAGGAAGCCAAACAGGTCCGTGATGGCCGTCTCGCTGAGGAGGTCTTGTTTGCGAAAGGCCATTGACTTGGTGTAAAATGCATTTGGGACGGTGGCTACTGTCTCTTTTGCTGTCTCCAACTCGTGCAAGAGATAGCCCTTCCAGTCCATCTCCTCGAGGGCATGCTCGGCTCCGGGAACATTGAGTCGGCCACGAATGCCCGTTGCATGGTACTCCTTTTTGGTGCCGTGGAAGAACACCGTGACCTGCGTTCCCAACCACTCGACGTTGAAGGAACTGAAAAAGCGCCGGTCCAGCTTCGGATCCTTGATAAGCGCCTGCCAGGCCTTGTACAACTGCGCTGTCTTTTCTTGCGAGCTCAAGGTAATCTTGTGTCGAATAATACTGGCAGGCTCCGGATGCGTCTTCACCACGAACTCGGTCACGATGCCGAAGCTCGCGCCGGCACCTCGCAACGCCCAGAAAAGATCAGAATTCTTTGTCTCGCTGGCCCTGCGGATGGCTCCGTCCGCTGTTACCACCTCGACTTCGACAACGTGGTCAAGTGCGCTCCCCCACATCCGCGACGTTGGCCCAAGACCGCCCTGTTGGCTGTGTTAGTCGCTGCTACATGCATCATGTCTCGAAGCCAGCAAGACTTGCCACTGTGAGATGACCCCCTGTGCCCACTCCAGGACATACTCCGCGCGTCACGGCCCGCCCTCCGTTCTCATGGAGGTAATCACCCAGCTCTCCCAGTAGGGTTCCAGCACCGAATGATGCATGCCACGTCTTCTTGTCCATCTTGAAGTCTTTGAGGTTTTCCAGACGAACCACCACAACCCCATCGACTCCTCCCAAGCCGAAGTTTCTATGCTTCATTAGCTCAAGCTATTCAGCATGCTGCCATAGTCAACTCACCCGTACGAGTGGCCTCCAGACTTGGCCTGTACCTTCAGCCCATTTTCTTTTGCGCATTTGACTGCCTTGGAAACATCGCTGGCATTGTCGGGTTGAATGACTGCCGCGGGGACCACTGGAAACTCGAGGTTGTATGGCTTCGTCCAGTTATCGAAGAGAAGATGGCCCGGGTAAGTGACGCAGGCGGTGCGATTGCCGCAGACTGCATTGAGACAGTCGTGAATAGCCACCATGTTGAAGTAGATGATGAAAAATAGTGAATTAGGAATATGGTAGTCCATTTATCTCTTGAGTTTAATTGGAAACGTGTTCATTTTGAAAGTCAAGGTTGGTTGAGGCATGAAGATTCTACTGCTGCATATCGCGATGCAACTGGGAAGTTTACTAGATTTGGTGGACGTGCTTGTGGCATTGGGTATAATTGTGTTAATTGATGTTTTCTCTCCCCTGAGAGCACATATTAGAAACCTCCATAGGTAAGTGCAGTCAGGGGGATTATGACTGCACTCTTCTAACTTGGGATAGGACATAGGCATCCAAGGTTGGATGCATCAGGCCCAGGTTGGCGAGGTACAGCTTGACACTGATCATCCAGAACAGAACATGGCTCAAAAAAGGACATCCAGAGACATTGATCAAGAGTAACGTTTTATCCATTAATTGAGAGTCATTATAAGCTCCTGGAATGACTGGTAAATGCAACATACGAGCTCTTTAAAAGGCAAATGTTAACTCTGCATTTGCTGCTCCTCCAAAGTGTATACTATCGGGTCGCGTAAAAAGCTCAAGTTTCTGCTCAATAGAGCTCATCCCTCATTTATCGACCGTGAATCGCAATCTCCGTCACTGTTATATAAAAAACACTGCAGAAATGCTCAATCCACGCAAAAGGCGCCATTGACACTACAGGCCGATTCCATCTACCGTACTATGCAAACTGCCCTTTGCTCTCTCAAAGGCAAGGTGCTTCCACAATAACAAAGAACACGGGTTTTCCACAATTCAAGCATTATAACCCTATGCTTACACAATTAGAAAAGGATCACCTTCTCCTATATAAGGAGGTCGAAGAGTTCGTGAAGCCAACGGGGTGACTTTGATTTAAAATGAGCCTTCTTATGCGAGCACAATAATACTTTTGGTTAGCTAAGAGTATTTGACTCATCATTGATACACATGGATGGCAGCATGCGGCGCTGTTTGGGTTGATTCGATTATTGTTCGTGATTCATTTATGTATTTGATTCTTCACCGTCCAGCGCATCTGCCTACAACAGCACGCAGAAAATGTTCAGCCGCAGAAGCTTCGATTCACTGCTCAAGCTTAAACATGCCATGTGATTCCTCGTCGATTAAGCTCAGCGACTCGCTGTCGAATTCAAAATTCTCAAATATAAAATCCCCGTCATCTTCTCACCAGTCCAGACAATTTCTTCTTCCTCACACTTTCAAATCAGTTCTGTTCCCAGCTGTCAAACTCAATCTTCTTCTTTTATTCACAGCCGAGCACCCCATCATGGAGTTCCCGTCTAGCCCTAGACACAAGAGAAAGAGTGTCGGTAACATTTTCAACGTCGACACAACTTCATCCTCCTCTGCTACGGCCGCACCATCCAGCCCTGTCAAACGAACCAGAATGCTTTCTGATCTAGGAAATTCCATTCGGCAAAACTGGCCCGTCATGCAAGCGTCCAAGCCAGAGGAACTGTCCATCACGATTCGCTCCGATACCAGCTATCGCACCTACGCCAGCGACCAAGACCCCAAGGCCCTTTTCGAGAAGGCGACACGTTACCTGGGTTCTTTGAAAGAAAGTAGTCGGACGCAAGAGCAGCAAGATCTTCTGGTCAGAGAGATTCACGAGTCTCTCATTCACGCAATCTTTGGTAGCAACAGGATTGAGGGAGCTGGATTGGGCCTGGATGTCACTCTTCACCTTTGTCGCAAGATTTTGCAAGGGGAACCCGTCCCGGAAATCGATGATGTTGACCCAGAATACGAGTCTAAGCTCCAGGAACTCTTCAATCACGACAAAACGCTTCGAAACCAGCCACGCCAGTACGTTCTTCGTGGGTGTCGCGAGATTGTCCAGCACATGAAAGCGTTCCAGCACTTCATCCACCGATTCGTCATCCAGAAAGAAGACATGACAGAGGATCTCATCAAGGAAACCCATGCCATCCTCTGCAACGGCGTCTCAATCATCGACCCAGACCATCCCAACGTCCCATCCGAGAAGTACGCTGGACGTTATCGCACTGTCGCTGTCGGGGCAGGGAATACCATGTTTGTGGTCCCAAAATTTGTCCCTGAGAAGATGAAGGAGATGTGCGACAACTTGAAGAAAGAAATCCAAGAGGGCGAAGCTCGAGGCGCTTTGGATCCATTCTCACTCGCCGCCAAGTACTCTCTCCGGTTTGTGGAGATCCATCCATTCCAGGATGGAAACGGACGCATGTGCAGAATGATTCTCAATGCGATCTTGTTTCGGTATGCTGGCATCGTCATTCCGATTGGGGAGCGTGAGGAGGACCGAGTTGAGTATATGGACATCAAGAAACGGGCGTCCAGTAGTATGGAGGGTCATGGAGAATATGCCACCTTTGTGTTGAAGAAGGGAACGCGGGCGATTCAGAAGATGAAGCAGAAGCTCCATGGAAAGAAGGGTTAGGGTAACAGACTGTCTAGTGAATCAGGTTGCAGTCTATTCATTAGCTCGTATTGCTTATTTGCGGGGTGGGATACAAGGGGAAGGACTCTTTGCCAGTCGTTCAGATAGTACTTGACATTGCTTCTATCAGACTGTAGCCTTTTATCAACGTTGATCGCGATGGTGACAAGTTATAAGAATATCACGGCACGGTGCTTGATAAATCATAATCTAGATATACACGCAAAACATCATTCATCCACTAGCGGCAGATGCTGGTCATTCAAACCACCCCCTCAACTAAGACTCCGACTCAACGCTCAAACCATCGGACTTGGGCGGTCCCTTGTAAACATGTCGTGCGTGCACAACGTACCACACAGCTGCTATCGCCATGAATCCAACGTAAACGACGATGGCGTAGTTCATCGTGACGGGGGTCACGGGGATGGCGGGAGGCATCGAGAACAAGAGCAGCTCGAAGCAAATCCAGGCTACAGCAATGACGTTGACAACCCAGCCAAGTTGCTTTCCAACCCTCCAAGGCGCCGTGTTAACTCCAGCTCGGTGAGTCAGCATGGACAGCGTGATGGGAATGCCGTAGGAGGCAGCTAGGCCGATCACGCCAACAGAGACGAAGGAGTTGAAGGCCGAGCTCGAGCCGAGGTAGATCAGGCCAAGAAGCATCTGGATGACAGTGGTGAGGACCAGGGCCATGATCGGTGTACCATGGCGTTTGCTGACTTTGGACCACACTCTGGAGAGAGGAATGGCATCGTCTCGTGCAAAGGCCCAGGTGGTTCGCGAAGCGGCACAGGTGATGGAGATGGAGCAGAACAGGGTGAGGGTCAAGACAAGAGCCGTCAACGCGGCGGCGCCAGCTTTTGAGCCCATCACTCGGAGGAAGAGATACGGGAGGACTTGGCCAAGAGGGGCCTTCAGAAGTTCCGTCAAGGCCGGCAAAGTCGCACAGATGGGGATGACCTGGAACACTGTAAGCGGGCTGCACTTTTGATGGGACAGGTTCTTGGGCACCTACGAAAAACAAGCCGGCAATACAACCGACGGGAACACAGAGGGCAAGGGCCTTGGGAAGCTTGACTGTGGCGTCGCCGCACTCCTCAGCCATCGAGGTGATCATGCCGAGGGCAGAGAACCTGGCGCCTGTCAGTATATCTCAACCACCAGCACTTCTGGCTTCACTCACGTATAAGCTGGAGGCAGAGCTCCAATCCAGAAACTGAAGCCTCCCCACCCTGAGAGCGTGGTATCGTAGTGTCCCTGGACCTGTTAATAACCATGTCTCTCATTCAAGATTCTCCAACATACCAGCGTATAACTCGGCGAATGGCGGCCTTCCTCCGCCTTGGTGGAAAGACAGACACAGACGATAAAAATCGTGATGGCAGTGAAAGCGGCGCAGAAGGTGTCCACGGTGGGCAGGAACTTGTTTCCAAATGCCACGACCAAAAAGGTGATGGCCAAGAGCCCGTAGAACACCATGACAAGTTTCCAAGGCTGCCAGTTGTAGTCCGGATAGTAAATGCAAACAGCAGCGGCAAGCATGGACGCAAAGCCAAAGTTGACGGACAGCGTAATGGCCCAGTTTCCGACAAGCCATGTCCACCCAGTTATAAATGAAAGGACGGTTCGGTATTTCGGGGACGCGATCTGGAACGACCAGTAGTATGGTCCCGCTGATGTAGGCCATCTGGCTGCGAGCTCGCCGAGGGAGATGGCTATGCACTCATCGAGAATGCACACGATGATCCAGCCTAGAAACATGGACAACTGGCCGCCGCCGTAGACGGCGTTGAGGAGAGGACCGCCCCAGCCGTATGGGATCTATCGAGCATCAGCAACTGGGGGTAAACTTGAGGTCCCCGGATAAGAACTCACCGCAGCAATGGCTAGAGACTGGAAAAGCAAGGTGAACATGGAGCGATTGCGCTTAAGTTCAGGCTTGTAGCCCAGCGCAGTGAGCTCGGTAGCATCGCCACCGGGGACATGCTCGAGGTGTTTAGCATGTTCGGACTCGCTCTCTTTCTCCGATGCTAGACCCATGATGAAGTCAAGGCTGCGACAATGTGAAGAAGGGGTAATTGGGGTACAGCAAGAACGGCCAGAAGCTTTGGGTCGACGAGGTGTTGGTGACACAGACCCAAGCTGAGAGAGCAGCTGTCGCGTTCAATATAAACGATTTATTAACCTTTGACGGCTCCTTCAGCGACATCTCCAGCTGCTCTGATATTACGAGCTCGGGGATGATAAGCCGCCGAGCTACCAGCTATGAGGGGGCGGGCCAGCCAACAGCTGGGACAACCCTGTTTCCCCAGGTTTTGGACGGGACATTTTTGCCTAGAAGGTATTAGTGCCAGACGATCCTGGTGTAGAGACCCCCGTGCGGAGGTGACCCCGCGCCAAGCCACGGACCGAACCATTGGATGCTCGACGTGGTGTTGGTGATCTAGCAAGGGTTGGGCGGAACTTAGACGAGCAGCACGGCAACTCGAGCCTGAAGCGGAAAGGCCAGGCTTGAGCGTGTTGCAAGGGCAAACGTCCAAGCTGAGATAAGGATGACTGAAAACCTGCGCCTTTGGGTATTCAGATAGGCAGCCCGTCATGGCACCTATGCCAGGTTCGGAAGTTTGATAGACCCCGACGGCTTTGCTTCAGAGCATTGAGGGCGGAAGTGCTACCGCGAGTCAACCATGTCAAATCGAGAGTCAGTCAACACGCTGATCTTCTTTATTGGAGTTCGGGGTATCAACTGAGCGAGGAAATCATTCCCCCACATTAACCAAAGACAGTCTCGTACTTCAGATCAGCCATGACGTCGAGCCAGTGGATCGACCCTGGCACCGCCTCAGCATCGTAACATGACCACACAGCCTGCAGCAGCTTCCGCAGGATGACAATGGGTCCTGCAGCTGGGCCCTGGCCAAACCCCTTGAGCCTGTCCAGAATGAACTCGCGAGCCAAGCCCACATCTGCAAAATGCCGCTGGTTGGCAGTTCCTCCTGTGGACTTGCAATCCCCGACCATCGGCTGTGAAAGGTCGGACCAGCTTGTATCTAGTAGTTCGAGTTTTGGGGGGCCATCCTCCGTGGACACAGTCTTGCATCTCAGCCCAGTGCCCACGCCGAGACACAGCAGGGGTTGAAGACACCGGATTGACTCTGCTGGAATGTCTGACAGCAATCCAGTAATATGAAGAGCAAGCGAGGTAGGCCACGTCGTCTTCGTAACACTCCCTCCTACATCAATTTTATCCGGGAGCCGCCTCGAGACAAGGTCCGGGAAGGTCTGGTATAGTTGCAGAAGCGAAGAGAGGCGGAATACCTCTGCGGCGTGATGTAGGTCTAAGCCGACGTGTCCTCGATCGCTGCAGGTTTCCGTCGCGTCGTTGATGAGGCCTGGTACTTCAACCGACAAGAGTGTTTCCTCGAGAGCCTGCGCCTCGTTGATGTCTAACATAGCCTGCCACATTGCCTCGTACGTTGGTGCGATGCAATTCCGCCACGTGTCTCGCGACCTGCGACACAAGGACATTGCTTTACCAAACAGACCGATGATCTTGGGCGGCACACCGGTCCAAGGGTGTAGGACAAAGTCGTACGGTGGATAAGTGGCGGGCGTCCATTCTATGAGAGTGCCGATGTCCTCTTTGTAGCTCGTCACGATGCTTCGAACCGACTCTTCGTAGATCAGACATTCCTTGAAGAAGCAAACGAGCTTTAGGTCCTCTTTAGAAAGATGCTTGGATCGCATCTCTAGCAACGATAGTATCACCCGAACATGTCGCAGATACTGTAGCCCAAGCTGTTTATGATCCATCCAGCAGAGCGACGAGCTCAAGCAGAACAGGGATACGATGAGCGCATGGGGGATCGTCGTAACAGAGTTCGGTGCCTCGAAGAGAGTCTTGAGTTCGTCGATGATGGCTTCAGTCGCGAGTCGCGGAGCTGACGCCGCTATCTCTTGAATCTCAGGTTGGCGTATGGTCAGTGAGGCAGCCGCCATGCTCTGAAGAGAGTAGAAGAGGGGTCGTGACGAGCCCCATAGTGAAGAGCCCAGTCGGCGGAACGGGTTGACCGGAGAGTCGTACGCTGCCCAAGCGCCGCACACGGATTTGAACCAGAGCTCAATGAGGAATGTCGATGGCTCAGATATAGCCTGTGTCGGAGCAGCCATAGGTATATAACTTGGAGAGCAGCTCTTGGAAACAGCATTTTTCATCTCTTCGGCATCCTCGGGGCTGCTCGGGATTGCTTCATGTGGCTCAATTTCGAGATTCATTTCGGGTGAAGCCGTCAAACCATCGTCAATACCATGAGAGGCTAGCCTCGGACGCCGTTGGCTGCCGGGGTTCAATTTCTGCGAGTAGCTTGTAGTCACAGAGACGGCGCGACTTGTGTCGCCTCTGCATTGCTGAGCAGCCATCAAATTCGCGTCTGTGTACGAGACAACGGCGGCAGCTTGAAGTTGTGGAGGAGAGAGAATTGGAGGCTGGTGTGATGTGGCGCCTGGTGATCGCCGGTGACTTTGAGGAAGAGGCGACTCGGTGTTACTGATGCGACGCTCCTGAACCGACACAGAAGCAGCAGAGATGAGTTGATCGAGGTCAGGGGGGTCATTGGTGTTGCGTCTACTGCGACGCTCATGTTTGGTCGACCATTTGAGAGTCTGTTGATAGCCCGGGCAAACCACCCTCCTTACTGCACAGTTATGGCAGCTTGGCTTGGCTTCATCGCATTTCAGCTGCATATCGTTAGCTTCAGTGACGTGAAAGCTAGGATGTCTCGGTACCCTTCTGGTCTTGCACGCCTGGCATCCCGACCGGGATTTTGTTTGTCCTTTCATTGTGCCTGGTGCTTAGGCATGCGGAACGCTCTAGACGAGCAGATGCATCGGCAGATGAACCCGTTGGATGATCCACGCAAGGTGATGAGACAGAGTTTCTCTGCAGATGCATCTCCAACGCTTGTCGTTGAAAGAGGAGTCGTTCTGCGTCTCCAACCAGGAAACTCGGCCTTGCAGCCGGAGGAACTTGTTGCCCGATTGCTTTCTTTGGTTCCACACTTTTCCCCAGATTCCTCTCGAGCCTCAAAACCTGGGGTGCGGAACTACAGAGCCAATGGGATGCCTGGTGCAGATCGACGTGTAGGCTCGGGGTATTGAGGCCCCATGAAGCTATACCGAATAAAGCAAAAAGATCCCGCTGCTACCTCTATTGCGGCGGCATCGACGACCGTATCGTGCGGGGTTCATGATATGGCCCATAGTTTGTCTTGATATGGCCGTAGTCTATCTTGCAAGCTATGGCCTCTGCCTTTCTCCCAAGGCACGGGATAGACTCAGCTTGTGGAGCTATCTGATCATGAGAACAAGCTCGGTTGGAGAAGAGCGCGGCAATGTGTCCAATGCGTGGTTCTTACGTGTCAATTTCGTTCGCATTATTGATAATAATATCCGGCAAAGTGGAGGAGCTTGGGGGTGGAGGAAACCCTCTCCAACCAGGGATTGGCGAGACAATCACATGGACGTCTCGGGCTACCCTGAATGGTAAAAATGTCCCTCGAAAAGCTGACCAACATTCAGTGGGAACAATTTCCCGGTGATTGCCTACCACCATCTTTCCTCGTAGCACACTCAACCATGTGGTCGGGACGGCCATGTTAACCATCCGGCGTGAACAGTCTCAATGGCCTTTGCGAAGCTAACTCATTGAGGCTATAAAACTGGTCAATAATCTATGCTGTCTTATGACGCACTTGTCGTCTCTATCCCAAGTTAAAAACAGTTACCCGTTGGCTCATGTGGGCCTGCGTAGACCTTTAAACCAGGGGAACAGACGAGCTTAGGCAATGAGCAGCACGGCATATCAATACCGAGTCCAACACTGAGTCATCTTATTCGGCATTGTGATAAGGCGAGGGCTGAAATGAAGGGTCCGTCGATCAACTCGCCATTCAGCCACTCATTATCACCCGTGTCGACATTGACAACCACCACGAGGCACAGGCGCCTGATGAGTGGGTGAGGGTGTGTTGTTCGGATATGCAGCCTTGTTTAGACGATGGCTTGCGCCACGCCTCTCCAGATGCAAAAGTACAATACTCATCGGAAATGCGTTTCTCTATTGCCGAAAGTTGAAGTCTCAACTGAAAGTCAAGCAGCTTCGAGGATTATCAACATTATGCCATGCCAACCCATGCGTGTACTCAAAGTCCAGCTCTAACCACTTGAATAAAAATAGACCAAAGAAAGCCATACTCTATGCCTGGACACACATGCCCAGTTAAACTGCGCAATCCGATATTAGTGCGTACCACGGCCGCCGACATCGTCGCCGTCCTTCTCGTTGCTGTCACGCACGACTTCACGAGTCTTGCCCCACTTGAAGTCGTCGGAGTTAAAAAGGGAGTAAACCAAGATAATAATGTTCATGAATGGAGAAGTGAAAAGGTGCATGACGTAACCCACAAAGTATTGGGCGCGCTCGAGGTTGTTGCGTGGCAGCCAGAAGCCGATGCAGAAGGAGTAGAACTATTGGATCTCTGTTAGCCACAAGCTTCTTGGCAAAGACGACGGGGGACTTGCGTAGCGGAAGAACAAGACGCAGATGAGGCCCAGAAAGACTGGATCCTGCATCACTTCTCTGCCTCGCTTGACGAACACTATGATGAGCTCGACAACGGCCGCGATGATGAAAGGAGTAATTGCCCAGGTTACAACAGCGATGACGCTCTGCAGCCGCTCAATGAGGATGATGCCCGGCCGGAAGATCATGACAAACTCGTTCGAGATGCTGCCCAGGGCCCAACGCTTGCGCTGGGAGAGAAAGACCTTCCAGTTCTGGGGCACAATGGTCATGGCTTTGGCGCGGAGAGCCTGGGCAGTCTGCTTGCCGGGGAAGAGGCTGAAGATGATGGAGGCGTGGATACTGTCCTCGGAATAGTTGCCCATGATGTGCTGCGTCATGATGTCGTTGGGCTTGGGGCAGTATCCAAAGCGCTCGCGGAGGACGGCATCGCCAAACGTGGCCTCGTCGACGCGGATGAGCTGGCAGCAGCCGGGCAGACAGTTGACTTTTCCCGTGATGCGCGACTGGAACATGCGGCGAAGACCTTGGGTCTGGGAGTACTCGACGGACTGGTACAGCGACCAGTAGCCCCAGTTGTGGCCGTCGAAGTCGACGCAGACGTGTCCGCAGACTCCCACCAGCTTGGGGTTCTTGCGGATTTCCCTGACCATCTCCCAGATGCAGTTTTCGTCAAAGACGGTGTCGGCATCCATGCCGCACAGGTAAGTCACGTCGTCGAGGCCGGCCTGGACAAAGGTGTTGCCGATGTACTCAAAGAGGTCGTTGTTGAACATGGTGACTATGTTCTCAGAACGCTGCTTGAAGTGGTACAGAAGCGATCGCGCAAAGCAAAGACTGTCACGCTTGCCCTGGTTGTACCGCTTGCCGACGAAGACGTACGGAATGCCCTTGTAGAATCCAGTCTGGGTCTTGACGGGCATGAAGAGGCCGTCGCGAGCGCGGTAGCCGTTCTCAAAGTGTCGAGATGGGCCCGGCTCTAGGATATCCTCAAGGAGGTAACCCTGCGTCGTCTTTTCCATGCCAGGCCCGCGCACGTCCCCGTCGACGACGATGAAGATGACACGCGCATGGTTGTCGATGTTCTTCTGCGCAATCAGCGAGTCGAGCGATCGAACCAACTCTTCGTGCGTCTCGTTGTAGCAGGGGAGCAGGAGCACCATCTTCTCCGGCTCGGCGGGAGTGTTTTCCTTGGGTCGCCAGAAGAAACAGAGGACGTGGGTGCAGAACCAGTGCAGTATGATGCACACACACATGAAGGACTGGAGAACGGTGTTTGAGCTGAGGAGCACCAGGAAGAAGTAGTACACCTGGTAGTACTTCCATCCGGCATAGATGAGCGCGCCGTTGAGCGAAACCAGGCCGATGATGAGGCCCCATTTCTGGAGCATGAGCATGCTCTTGGACATCTTTTTGAGCTCCTCGTCCGAGTCCCAGCGCAGCTTCGCCTCCTCCTGTAGGATCGATGAGGTGAAGGAGAGATTCGACTCGTTGCCCGCCTGTGTGAGCCATGAAGTGTGGGTGACGCCTGAGCGTGGAGTTTGCGCGCCGGGATGAAAGTTGCCATTGATGCCCCGAATCAAGGACTAGAAAGAAGGTTAGCATTGAGGCCGATTCGTGGCGCTTAACTAAACAATTGAAAAAACTCACCGAGTCCCGTGAACCGGTTCCGCTAGGTCTCAGTTGATACTGAGATACTTGGTTATGGGAGACGGGAGGGTAAGATCCGTCCTGGGGACTCATCGGGATCTTGCCCTCCTGAGTCGTCGTCCTGTTGGCTCGCTCAGCAGAGGAGGAAGACTCCCCGTTGGGAGTCGGAAGCCTGAAGGAGGTCATTGTAAAGCCAGTGGTCGAACGGACAAGCACCACTAACTTGCTGCTGAGGAGGTCTAGCGCAGTACGAGATACAACAAAGGCTTGATGGCGGTACTGAAGCGATTGACTTGGACGTCAAGAAGCGAGTGAGATGACTGGGTATGGGCAAAGGAGAAACGAGGGTGACAACAATAGACAAGCCGGTGATATCGGACAACGAGTGATGAACGACAAGCAAGGTCGCGACCCAGATGCAGCAAGGGATGAGTACCCTCCAAGGCCACACACGCAAAGACAGAACAGACTCAAGCGAGCGACGAGCTGGATGGAGAGCAAGAAAAGCCAGGGATTAAACATCGGGGGCCGTGGAAGCTATAGCACGATCTGGGCCGCAGCGGGCCATGTCTTCGATCAACACAAGAACAGCTTCCTCGCCGCAAGGTCCAGCGCGTCGCAAGACATCCAATCCCCGCTTCGGGGCGCCTCAACGAGAACTCAGCATACCGGCCGTCGTCGGGGCCATTTGCCTCTGAGAGAAAGGCCCCGGCATCATGGCACGACAGTCCAGCTCTTGGCCTTGCCCTGATACGAACCACCGCCCGCTCAAAGGGGTGTACAGTCTTTGCTGGCCGAATCTAATGCCGCATACTTACCTGTTCATCATGGGAAAGAAAGAGAACGTTTGTCAGAAGAGATGCCAATACCGGGCCCGCATACGCCCCTTTGTTCAGCGGCTGTTTGTCCACCCGTCGGCAGCCAATTCTTGCCTTTTCGCGCGGAAGACAGGGACAGGGCTACAGATGAACCAGTCGGTGGACGACATGGGTTTATCGGTTGAACTATTGGACCACAAGCATGCTCCGTCCGGTGCGAAGTTCAGGGCCAGTCGGTCGGATATCCCGTTAAACCACCACAAAAGGGCCGCAACGTGGAGCAGAGAAGTCGGCTTGAATTCTTCTGGGCCGCCTCTGATGAGCCCACGCACACCACTGCGTACCTTCGTAGAAGCTTTACCGAAGCAGTAGGGATCGCCATGGAAGGATGCAGCCAAGGCAGCGTGAAAGTCCATCCGCCTGTCGGTTGTCAGGTATTCGTGTGACAAGTTCCGGCAAGACGTCTCCCGAGAGTATTCGCCTTCTTCGGCTGAGGATCATAACTTCAAGAGGAAACAAACGCGGGTCGGCAAGGCCGTGATGAATCTCGATCAACATACTTGCCGGAAACTATTCACGAAACATAATCCCGTCTCCTGTCCACTCTTCCCAGCGGAATAAAGATGTATGGTTATAACTTTGAGAGACTTATGATGTCGATGCACTTAACTATCCCGATAATCTAAGGTAGTTAGTGGCTTCCAGGTGGTAACTCCTAAAATCCTGGCTTATACACATCTATAAGATCAACCAATTTCAAGTCAGGGCGTACATGAGGTTACTGATGCCTGAAGTTCTTTAGGTTACGACAGCCGAGGGTTTTCATGCCTTGGCTTAGGCATATACCAAGCCTCAACACCCGAAACTACCAAGTTTTCGCCCGCATATCAGAGCTGAGAATAGCATCACATCCCCAACCGCACCACTCACCCATGTGTTAGACCGCATTGGTAGCTCGACAGACAGCGTGGGCTTGAAGGCGAAAAACCACCCACGTACCCGGCCCGAAGCTCTGGCCAAATGTCGTGCGGTGAGTCTTGCATGCGATATGACAACAAGCGCAAACGACGTGCGTCTTGTCAGAGGTCACGGAGCGGACGGCCCAGCCCGAGATGAGGGGGCTCGTAAACCTGGACCTGCAGTAGTATACGCAGGGGCTCGCGCCGTGAATAGGCTCAAGTACCGGTACAGCCAGACTCTAATGGAGTGTGGAAGACGAAGCTGTCCCTGCTGGCCATGCTCCGGTCCCAGCGGAGTGTGCGGCAACATTACGAGCTCTATAGATGTGAGATTACCACGTCAAAACGAAGAGGGGCGTCTCTTCCCGGTGAAGTTACCGACTCTTTGTTTGCCCTAGTCCACACGGGAACGTGGAGGACTATCGTTGCACAGATGCCCTGTCGACGTCCTGCAATTAGTATACACAGCATCACTGACAACACGGCCCTGTTATTCTCCCGAAACACATCTCCTATGCTGCGTGACCACTCGGAATCCGGAACACGTCCATCACTTCGAATTCCGATCCCGCCGTATCCAGGCTCTCACCCCGTATCCGAAACGGCAACGAAATGCATACTTTGTTCGCTGGTTGGTCAGTGATCATCCAAGCATCGCCCCATACATATTTCTCTCCCTCTGCATAAGGCACTATGACGGTCGGTTCCTGGTTGTGACACAGCGGCTCATTCTGCAGTAAATACCTATTTTCAGCACTATGGGCTCCATTGGAGGGGATCCCACGACGGTTGTAACGCATAGAAGCCCAGTGGCACACATGCATATCCCATACGAAGGCCAAGAACCACACGCATTCACGACGTAACGGAAGCCTCAAGTTCAAGCTGCAAGGACGGGAAGGAATATGTTCCTTGGTGAAGCTGGGATAAACCGGATCTCCAAAACTTCATCTGTGCGGTTCGTTTGTCTCCATGGACTGGTTGGAAAACGGGCCCCCACTGTCACATCTTTATCGATCATACATAAGCTCTACGGAGGTTAGTAAAAGAGCGCAGAATAAAAGAACCTTCTGAAGGCGAATCAGGTCGAGCTTGCAATGTATTCCTCCAAGACACTCGTGGCTGATGCATCAAGGACAGAGGGCGACCCTTTAACACTCCCAATCAGGACCAAATCGATGTAAAACAAAGGTAATATTAAGCATACGTAGTAGAAATTAACTACCTACATGGCCCGAGCAAATCGGATCAAGTCCTTCAGACCAGGGTTAAAGAGGCTCAAACAAAACATCCCGACAGCCATCTCCGATCGCGCCACCAGCCCATCCCGCAAGCCCTGCCCGTCCCGGAGATAACGGAGCGGATCTAGTTCACAGACGCGGTTGGGCGTAGACCCGTCGTCTTGTCTCACTTGCACTCGCCAAAGCCTTCTTGGCAGCCCTCGCCGCAGTGGTCATCGCTGTTCCCGCTGTTATCTGTGTTAGCCTGGATCTTGTGTTCCCGCGCTCTCGGTGACGAGCTTACCAATATCCGTACTGCGAGCAGCACTTCTTAGATCCGTAGTTGGAGCAGGTCGCCTTGACCTCTGGTCCGCAGAGGCCGTTGGTTGTGTTGTGAACATCAGCCTCAGGCGGCTTGCACGACCCAAAGTCTGCGTCACAACCAGTCCCGCAGTAGGCGTCACTGGAGCCGCTGGCAGGACACGACGTTAGCACCGAGGAATAGCCAATGTGAAGCACGGCAAACAGTGATTCATGCGCGGCCGAAAACGAGGCTGAATCCGATGAAGAGAACTTACCAGTAGCCGTACCAAGAGCAGCAGCTGCCAAAGCGCGAACCCTCACAGGTGTAGCCCGTGTCACCGCCACACTTCTGGTTGGGAGAAATCTTGATGCCACCAGTGGGCTTCACCGTGTTGGTCGGCTCCGAGGCCCTCGTGGAGGAGACCGTGCTGGTCGCGGTGGGCTTCTTTGTGGACGTATAGTCGCGGCTCCTAGGCGCAGTCCGGTACCAGTTAGCCTTGGGGTCTCCAAGGCACTCTCCGACGGTGACGAGCCTATACCCGCGCTCCTGGGCCGTGTCGATCATATAGGCAGTCAAGTTCATGACAGTCTGCACATGGACGTCGTGGGCCAAGACGATGTACTGGTTGTTTCCCGAGTCAGAGGAGACTCCGGCAGAGTACCTGTCTTTGGCAAGCTGGATCAGATCAGGGCTGTCGTTCTCATAGTCCTTTGTGTCGATATTGTTCTCGACGACGTGGTATCCAAGCTCCTCCATCAGGTCGAGGCAGCCAGATCCCTCGTTGCACTCCAGGTATGGCGGCCGCATGTAGGTAGGAATCCACCCAAAGAGGTTGCGGAAGGCCATCTCATTGTAGATCATCTCCGTCCTCTGGATGGTGCTGTTGACCTCGTTCAGGTTACGGTGAGTCCAAGTGTGGCTAGCAATGTGATGGTCTGCAGAGTACATCCGTCTCAGCATGGCAGGCCACGGATTGGACGAGTCGTCAATGTGCCCCTTGCCCCTGTTGTTACCTGCGATGAAGAAGGTTGCCTTGATATCTCTCTCGTCCAAGAGGTCCAGAATATCATTGGTCCAGGTGAGCGGGCCATCATCGAATGTGAGGGCAATTAGACCAGGGCTAGTGCAAGTCGTGATGACGCTGCCTGTGGTTATTCTGTGAGTGTTTGTGTGATAGGAGCATCACGACACCAGCACAAAAAGGCAGACATACCGTAGGGCACATTTCCGAGCCTGGGTCGAGGCATGTCCTCCGTACTCCTCCCGCCAGGGCCGAAGCTGGATCCGATAGTCAGCCATTGTTCATGCGCCAATCTCCGTATCCATTTCTGCCTCGACGTATCTTGCCTCTCACCCATCCCCTCCAAGCGATCCAGGGCGAGACTTACAAAGTATCACATGAGTCGCTGTATTCCAGCTGGCAGGCCGAGCCACTGCAAAACTCTTCGGTGGTGCCGCAGAAGCCACTCTCTGAGCAGCAGAATCCGTCGTTGCACGATCCAATCCCAAGGCCACATTCTGCTCGCTTTCGCAGCGGAGAATGTCTCAAGGAGAAGAATTCATCCGCGGCCAAGGCTGGGCCTGCAAGGGCAGCGCCAGCGTTGAGCAGCAGAGAAGCGAGAGTAGTGGACAAGACGGACTTCATTGCGATGGTATGCTCGTCGAGCCTTGAGGAGGGCAGAAAATCGTGAAACAGAGAAACGAGCGACGATGACCAGAAGCACAAGCGCTGCCCAAGAGCGGAACCAGAGGTTATTTACATAGGCAAGCTTACATGCAGCTTGCTTCAATTTAGGTACGCCATCATACCAGGAGAACCTGAATATTGAAAGCCGAAAAGTGCAGCGTCCATGAACACGAGAAATCGTAGGCAGCCAAATCTAATGTGTTGGGCCGGCAGCCTAGGGTTTCCGCATCGGGGCGCCATAGTGGCCCATGAGGATCCCTGAGATAGTAGCAATATCAGCCATCATCCAGACAACAGACCAGCCCACTGTCCGGTGTGGCCTTTACTGTGGGTTTTATTGTTTTTCGGGACTCATCGCCATGTCTTTGACGCTCTTTGGTTATCCACTCCCCGGGCGAAGTGGCGGCGGCCTGCGACCCGGCCAATAGCAATCCCATATCTATAGCTAGTTGGCCTTGGCGGGCGAAAGCATGAAGCTGGGCGCCAGATGTTGAGAACTTGGAAACGGTTGTAGACATACATAATCTCCCGTCTGGAGCTCTCTGACCATCTCAGACACCAGTGGAGGGCACAGCGAAATACGGACGAGAGCCCCCGGTCGCTTTGATCTTTCTTGGCAAAGATACCGAGGCTAATTGGTCGTTCTTCGGGTACAGCTCAATGCAAGCCAGAGCTGGGTAAGGGAGAGGAATTCGTATTCATCCCTCTTTCATCCTCTCTGGTGTGCCATCCATCCTGTAACACAAGAACGCCTTGCTGGTTTCATATGCACGGACTGAAGGCCCGAAGGTGCCCATTGCCACTCAACATTTTGTGTGCCGACCTGGCGAGTTCACGGCTCAAGCTCTTGCGGCCGCTCATGGGAGATAGAAGGTGAAAGATCAAAAAGTCCGGGCTTAATGCGGATCGGGAGAGGCGCAACGCCGTCTCGTCGGCTTGGCCATGACACCACAGATGACGTGACGGTTCATTATTGCTGTGTAACCATTATGTTGCAGTGTCCTTAGCTGAAGAATCAACCGAGCCAACCAAGCCTGTCTCCGATCAACCTGCCTTGGATCTGACCTTCTCGAGTGGATTCAAGGGGTTCCGGAGTGGCTGGCAACCCGTCACTGTAGTTAGACGCCCATTCGAGAATATGTTCCTGAGCTTTTCGTTCCAAGCATGCAATAAGCATACTCAGCCCTCCATGTGTAGCCAACCTTATTCAGGGGCAGCATGGATATGGGTGTCGTAACAGGCGCAAGTACTGGTACCTTGATATTCTGCCCGTAATCGTGAGATTGCTCGTATACATCTGGCCCGTCCCCAACAGGAGGATCCGATCCAACCATTCAGGCCCCTTTGACTTTGAGATCCTTGTCGTACATCTGTAGGCAGAACCAACATCAAAGGTCCTCGGGTAGAAGATCCTCTGATGATAGTGTATTCACATCATCACAAACTCTTCCCACGAGAGTTGGCCAGGGCAGTAGGGCTGCCGAGACTCACCGAAAGTTCCGTATTCAAATTGCGATTGAAGGTCAGGCACGCGTTTGTTACCGTCCAGGACGCCGCGCATAGCCTCGTCGTCTTGTGAAACAACTCAACCGGCTAGAGTTCGATGATGATGCAGGCACCAACTTCGGACGAGCTGCTGTGTCTCTGGCATCGATGATTCCTGCGCGAGATAGAGGACCAGATCAAGGCACCGATAGGAGAGCAGGGTATCAGCCCTGGCGATATCCTGTGAATTTACGAGGTGGCGGTTGCGGGTTCGGATGACAATGGAATGCCCTGGCTCGTTTTGCGACGATTGGGACAAAGCTTCCTGCGTGTCTGGGTGCATTTCGTATGATGACGTTGGTTGGGGGCATTCTTTCGAGCCGCACGCCCAAATGTTGTTACCGCAGGCTGACTGAAGGCCTCGAAGTGGGCACGTATGAAGAATTGTCGCTCTTGCTTATTGAATATTGCTTGGCTAGGACGCTGCAGTGGGTACGGTCGAAAGCAAGGCGTAGCTCTCCATCTCCGGGCCATGTTGCGATCCTGAACAAAGTCACCCAACCTCCTTCGGTATGGGCCTCGGTTGCTTGTTGACATTTGCATATCTTGCCCCAAGCCCCCGTTGGTTTTCCCGTAGACCTTGGACACTGCAATTCATTCGTTCGTTAGCAGACCTTTGTCGATCGTTACCAACATGGCTCATCTGCTGTCCCATAGCCTCCTGGTTCAGGGGCTCCCCCTGATCAGACACGAGCAAGACTCCCAGCCATGGAGTTTCTCTAATCGTGGATATTACGACATCACTCCTCCGGGGGAGGTCTCGGAGACAGAAGATGCCTTCCACCATGCCGTGAAGAAGTCGATCGACATAACCACGGAGCCTCTCGTTGCTGTCATTGGCGTTGGCTATGTCGGCGAGCACCTTGTTGGGGTCTTTTCGAAGAACTATGATGTACTTGGATACGATGTGTCAGAGGCCCGAACGCAACAGCTGGCCCAAAAGCAGCCCGTCGGCAGCAGAGTGAGATTCACATCCAAGGCCTGTGATCTCGCAGATGCCACTCACTTTCTCATCTCGGTGCCGACCTTGTTGCTACCGGACAAGACCATCGACTCATCCTATCTCCGAAGCGCGCTTTCAGCTGTCGGTCTCTACGCTCGCCAAGGTGCGGTCGTCGTCGTCGAGAGTTCCGTGGCAGTTGGCATGACACGCGAGCTTCTTGGCCCCCTCGCCAAAGAACGAGGGTTCTTCGCGGGCATGTCGCCGGAGCGTGTTGATCCCGGTCGTGTCGAGCCGCCGGCACGTTCCATTCCCAAAGTGGTTTCGGGCCTCGATGATGTGGTGCCTGGCTCACTTGACGCCATCATCCGACTCTACTCGCAGAGCTTCGACCAAGTCGTTCCCGTCTCCCGGCCCGAGGTCGCTGAGATGATCAAGCTGTATGAGAACTGCCAGCGTATGGTCTGCATAGCCTACGCCAACGAGATGGCTGACGCTTGCCTTGGACACAACATCGACCCGTACGAGGTTTGTCAAGCCGCATCCACCAAGCCGTTCGGCTACCAGCCCTTCTCACCCGGGCTGGGCGTCGGAGGTCATTGCATCCCGGTCAATCCATGGTATCTGCTCTCCAACAGCAGCTTTCCTCTCCTGCAGACAGCGGCCGAGAGAATGCATAATCGCCCTGCTGACATTGCGCAACGAGCGATTAAGCGTCTCTGCAGTGAGAGCCGGGACGGAATGCGGCCACGAGTCCTTGTCGTCGGCATCGGTTTCAAGCGAGGACAGTCACATCTCGCAAACTCTCCAGGCCTCGAGCTGGCCAAGAGCTTGGTGTTGACCAACAAGGTCGACGTCGCCTGGACTGATCCGCTGGTGTTGCAGGAGGCGGTCCCTCAAATCGCGCGCTTGCCTGAGAGCGACTGGACGCCTGAGGTTTTGGAGCGTGATTTCGACATGATTGTTGTCGCTTTCCGTCAAGATGGCCTCGATTTTGACGTGTTGGATCGCGTTCAAGGTGTGCATGTTGAACGCTGGTGTGTTTGAGGTCGAGGACAAGTTGAGCTTTGGTGAGGGAAGTTGCGCTCTTTTGGCCCAAGGTGGTTGGCTTGGGGAGCAATAATTAAAGCTGCCCCGAAGATTCCGGAGCGGGCTCCAGGGTAACATTCAGAAACCAAAACCACTGCAATTTCCTTACCTCGGGTTCAATAATGTCTTTTTTGTTCATTTACATTTATAGTTTCATAT